>JAOUQY010000046.1:22642878-22657164 GCA_028566355.1 Doras micropoeus | reverse complement strand
ACACACACACACACACACACACACACACACACACACGCACGCACACGTGCACACACACGCTCACACACACACACACGCGCACACACACACACACACGCGCACACACACACACACACGTACACAAACACGCGCACACACACACACATTATTAATGCAGCTAATTAATGCTATGCTGAACCTCAACCCTAAGCTTAACCTCAGTAATGAAAAGGCAAATTTGGGGCTCTTGTTCAAATTTATTTATTCATTTATCCATTTATTTGTTTGTTTATTCATTCAGTCATTCATTTGTTTGTTTATTTATTTGTTGGCTTGATTTGATTTGATTTTTGTTACAAGCTACAACAAAAAACCCACTTTCCTTATGGGGCCTGCAAAATGTGCCCACATGGTCAAAAATATCAGATCTCTCTCTCCTTCTCTCACTCTCTGTCTCTCTCTCCTTCTCTCATTCTCTCTGTCTCCCACTATCTCCTTCTCTCACTCTCTCTGTCTCCCTCTCTCCTTCTCTCACTCTCTCTGTCTCCCTCTCTCCTTCTCTCACTCTCTGTCTCTCATTCTCCTCTCACTCTCTGTCTCTCATTCTCCTCTCACTCTCTCTGTCTCTCATTCTCCTCTCACTCTCTCTGTCTCTCATTCTCCTCTCACTCTCTGTCTCTCATTCTACTCTCACTCTCTCTGTCTCTCATTCTCCTCTCACTCTCTCTGTCTCTCATTCTCCTCTCACTCTCTGTCTCTCATTCTTCTCTCACTCTCTCTGTCTCTCATTCTCCTCTCACTCTCTCTGTCTCTCATTCTCCTCTCACTCTCTCTGTCTGTTTCTCCTTCTATCACTATCTCTGTCTCTCTCTTTCTCCTTCTCTCACTCTCTCTGTCTCTTTCTCCTTCTATCACTATCTCTGTCTCTCTCTTTCTCCTTCTCTCACTCTCTCTGTCTTTTTCTCCTTCTCTCACTCTCTCTGTCTCTCTCTTTCTCCTTCTCCCACTCTCTCTGTCTCCCTCTATCTCCTTCTCTCACTCTCTCTGTCTCCCTCTATCTCCTTCTCTCACTCTCTCAGCCTGGGTCTGTTAGTTGGGTGGGGCCTTTGTGAAGCAATGAATATGGAAATTTGGGGTGAGAAATACAGACTCTCTTCAGTCCATCTGCTGTGAATTAACTGTGTATGTGTGTGTATTTTAGGAGCTGTTTGTCCTCACGAGACCCTTACTGTATCTGGCTGAAGACGGGGAGTTGTGCCACTGTGGCGCCAGGACTAAAGTGAGTTATAGCAGCAGCCTGTTTACTCTAAACGATTACAGTAAGCTACTGTACATGGGTCAAAGACAAAACAGATCTTTATAAAAAAATAAAAAAAAACTTCCTTATGGGTACTTTGGATATTTAAAGTTTCTGTTTTTTAATGGTGCACAGTCTTCATCTAGAGGCACCAGCAAAAAAGCTTGTTTTAATCTGTCAGCCTTTTTTTTTGTTTAATTTGTAGAGTGTTGAATTGAATGGCAATATAAATGTCCTTGCATAAGAAGTATAACTAGAATGAATAATGAAAATATTGGGATGTTTCATGCAATTTTATTCTTTAATACATTTTGGAAAAAGTCAATATAACATATGCTTGGCAGAGATATACTTTTTTAAAATGATAATGTAGGAATACATAATGATGTTTTAAATATGCATCACATTTCCTTATAATAGAAAATGATTTATTCTTGAATTAATTTAAATGTATAAAGGTTTATGTGTTCTGATGTCACTCAGTGGGGGTTACTTTGCTTGTGTGTTATTGATGCCTTAATGGAAAAGTGCTGTGCTGTGTTTTTATTCAGTGCTCTGCTGCGTGCCTCCTCAGCTTTTAATTCATGTAATCTAAAAGTAATGTGCTTCATTGAATCAATAATAATTATATATCAACATCTTGCATAATTCAGGTCTCCTGCTCAGAGCTTGTCAAAACATTGTGAAGCCAAGGTGTACAGCCATCCATCTTGTTTGGAGGCAAACGTGCGTTCCAGTCACAGGCTGTAGGAAATGAAAGGGTGAGAGGAATGCCTGCGTCTATCCAGGGTTATCGATCATACCCAGCCTGATGTCATTTATTTGTCCACACAGGACCAAACCTGTACAACACAAGCTTCTATTGACCAGCCATAACTTTCAGCCAGGGGAGGAGGGAGAAGCCTCAATCAATCTCGTGCTCTGTCTGTAAGCGTGGAATCGAAAGTAATGTTCAGCTCTGTGGCTCTCGGCCACCATGTCTGTGTATGCCAAAGCAGCACCTTAGAGAGTGAAAGAGTACGCGAGAGAAAGATAGAGCAAGAGAGAGAAAACTGTTAGCTGTTAGCTTTACCACCCAGCAGGCATTTAGCGCCTTTGTCCCGCTGAAACATGGCTGCTACTCTAAATCACTGCGAGTGCTTATTTTCCCATCACAAATTTGGCTGTAAATTGCAGTGTGGAGTTAGTCACGGCATGTTGCAGGCTTCGGTATGCTATTCAAATGTGAGTATTGATCTCTTTAAATAGCGCTGCGGAGTTATTGCCTCTAGGTCACATGACTAGCTGTGTGTGATATTTACTGTAGGTCCCTCTGGCCTGCTGCTAATGAAATGTGTGGAATATATTAATGGAAGTTCCTTAACATGCCAGCTAACATGAAAACTTCCTGACCTAGTTTGGAAAAATCGGTCGGTTAGATAGAGTTGTCAATTGTTTTTCTCTCAAGGGTAACGTAAAAACATATTTTTAATATTATGACACAAAACTGCTTGTCTGTTATGATTCCTCACAACCCAAGCCTGCAACATGCTGTGACCTAACTCAGTTTGAACTCATCTTAGCCTTCTTCAAAAGTATCTTTGAGGGCAACAAAAGGCTGCTTGTGTAGCTCTGCTGTGCAGTGCAATGCTAAGATAAGCGATAGAGCTTCTGAAATCTGGCCTTGACAGTTGGTTAGCACAGGGCAGCTGGACTTGAGTGATTCCAGACTGAGGCCTCCAGTCAGCCAGGCAAGTCATTCATCAGGGTTAGCAGGACAGTGTCATCTGTACATTAATGATGTGCTGCTTCCTCGCTGACACAACATGGTTATTTATGCTCCAAGTGAAAAAACCTACACAGCCTTGTCCAATCATTTCCAGCACTGGTCATTACAGGAGGAGAGAAAATAGTTCACCCTCACCCCTTTTCACCTGCTGACTTCTGGGTAATTTATGTCCTTGGCAGGTCAAGCTGTGGCTTAATAGCATTGTTCCTCACAGGAGAAATCTGGAGAAAGGGCTCTGTTGTAAGCCTTTGGTTGGTTAAAACGTGATTCTCTGTAATTTTTTTTTTAATTTAAGCCAAGTATAATTGTAAAGTTCTTAATGCACATCACGTGTTAATTTATCAGCAGGAAGGTGAGGTTGAAGCAACCTGTACTCTTACTGTTTTATGAGCAGATATTACTCAATATCTACTTAATATCAATTAGCTATGATATTAATGAACTTTCTGCTCTAGTGTAGGCAGGGTATATGGAGTACTACATTTCATCAGTGCTGAAGCTTAAACCACAGGTCTGAGGTCAGTGTCCTGTCTCAGTAATGACCTTTTACAGGATGGACACTTTGCTTTAATTTCCTGGTTTTCCATACAGTATTATTTGAAGATGTGTTGCCTGCTGAACCACAACTAGCACAATTGGTGAGGGTGGGAGGAGTTGGTGGTTGTCTTTTGAAAACCTTTGGCTACTCTTCACACAATACCAAGACCGAGATAGACTGCACCTGAATATGTTTTCAGGGTGCTACTTGTCCTGCAAAGTATTTTTCCCCCACCCCACTTGTAGGTGTATTTTGGTCCACTTCTCCATGTAAGATATGACTACAGCTCCTTTCTAAACCTCCTAGAAGAAGCAGTCAGGTTTTGGGCTAGAATGCCAGCAGAATAAGTGATGCCATTAATCTTCACAAGTGCCCCTGAACCAGCAGCCACAAAACAGCCTTAAAGCATCAATAATCCACCTGCATGTATTACAGTGAGTACCATGTGCATTTCCTTACAGTTTCCTCAACAAACATGCTGATGGTGTGCAAAAAGTTTGATTCACATGATGCTTATTGTAACATTAATGAAGCTTGACGGTCTCATGATACTTTTTTTTTTTGCAATGCTTCCAAGCAGCTTGTGATTAGGAAAGTGGAGTTTAAATGTTTATTTTGAAACTCGACAATCATGATAATCAGCTAAAAGAGAAAGAGTCTTTTTCTGAGTGTGCACAAGTGTCCATTTCCTAGGACATTTTTGCAGCTGTTTCAGACGCATGATGCTGTTTTTTATGGCCTTGTTTTACATAATGGTATTTTTAAGTGCTTGTGCATTTTCAGATCCATTACCTGATTTGTGAAGGTCAGTAACCAGCTGCTTCTTTTGTATTGAAAATATTATGTTTCACTCACACTAATGGACCACAAAGGGAATTTACATGTGTGTAATCACAAATTCATGTGTGTATGTATAAGGAATTAATACTTCTGTTCTGATATTATGCATACACTTGTGCAGCTGACAGGCTGCCACACATTATAAGGGAGTATCATATCATTCTCTCTGTTTCTCTCCCCTGCTCTCTGAGGTTAATGGAAATAGGGGATGTAAATTGTGTCGAGGGAAGAGGCCAGACAGATTGAATATTGAGGACATGAGTCTTTTGTGTCAGTTGAAACAGAGCGTTGGTGCTGTGTAACCTGCACTACCTGATGCACTTTTATTTTATTTCCCTTCTCTAATCTGTGTAGCTCGTCCTTGTTTGAAAGGAAATGGTGCAGTGGTTTATCAAGTCTGTGCTTCTTCAGTAGACAGTAGGCACTCTGGAATTTGACTGCCACTCGCACTTGGCAATATGATGATATAATATTGGTATTGTGTTTTATGTGAATGTTTCTATAACACTAAAGGTCTCTTCCCCCCACTGCTGCTTGAATAAACGCCCCTAGATTATGAATGAGAATGTAAAGTATTTGATAGAGCAGCATCCTAAATCTGGTCGATGCTTTTATAGATACAAACATACACCATAGGGAATCCCATTGCTCCTATAATGGCTTCCACACTTCTGGGAAGGCTTTACGCTAGGTTTTGGTGTGTGGCTTTGGGGATTTGCTCATTCAGCCAGAAGAGCATTAGCGAGGTCAGGCACTGATGTCAGACGAGGAGGTGCGGCATGTAGTCAGCATTCCAGTTCAACCCAGAGGTTTTCAGTGGAGGTGAGGTTTGTTCAGGCCACTCTCCTTTTATTCCAGACTTGGCAAACCATGTAATTATGGACTTCGCTTTGTGTACATGGGCATTGTCATACTGTTTAGGCTTCTTAGTTCAATTGAAAGGAAAAGTTACATAAAAAACATACATAAAAAAGACATTCTAGACAACTCTGTGCTTCAGATTTTGTGGAAGGCCTACCTATGGGTGTGTTGGACAGGTGTACAGTGTACTTTTTTTTATATTTTACACCATATAGTGTAATTACTTTCTTACTTACTTTACATCACACTTTTTCATGCTTCTCAAGAATCTTTCCTGGCTATAGCTGGGAGATACATGAATATAATATTGATATGGCAATAAATTATGTCATGATACACACTTATATATGATACACTGTGATGTTATTGGTATTGTGAAATCTTTTTAAACATTTTTAATATATAGCTATATTTCATTTGCTTGTTATGACTTTGTAGCTGATAGTGATTTCCTCTGCGTACAACACCTTTAACCCATCCAGCAGTAATGCTTTTGTCAGTGTTTTTAATATGTTCCAATATATATCTCGTGCTATTCCAGGTTAGGTCGAGGTTTTGTTCATTTTACTGGTTCTGGGCTATTTTATTCTTGCCATAACTATTTTAAATGCTTTAATACTTTTCATGGATGACCTAATGCAGCTGATCAGAAGTAGCCCTAGAAAAGTGGAACTCTTCCATCTTCTGTAATGGAGAATGTGGCATGCTGATGAGGGAGGTGCAGTACTCATCGTCCTCAGCCTGCAGAAACATTACAGCTATCGAACTGTCAGGCAACGCAATGAAGCCTATTTTGGGCTTTTCAGCACACTTCTATGCTTGGGTGCACTGTGAAACACAGTATTGGTTAGGAAATGAGAAAATGACATTAATCATATGGACAGTCTGAAATGAACTGCTGAGTAGTCTCACAGGGTCAGACCTGGTCTCTATACTGTATAAAATGGCATCTTAGCAAGTGAATATATATTCAGCATAGACCGATTTATTTAGAATTTCCAGAATTACAACATTACACCAAACCAAATATAAAATTATTAAGCCAATTTTTAGATATTTTGTACCAATTTCAAGCTTTGCACTTTTTTATTCTGTTGGGAAATAGTTTAGCTTCTTTCTAGGATTTTAACAGCTTCCACTCTTCTGAAAAGGCTCTACACTAGATTTTGTAATGTGCCTGTCAGGATTTGCTCATTCAGCTACAAGAGCATTAGTGAGGTCAGGCACTGATGTTCGTTGAGGAGGCCTGTGGTGCAGTCGGTGTTTCCAGTTCATCCCAAAGGTGTTCAGTAGGGTTAAGGTCAGGGCTCTGTGCAGTATACTTGATTTCTTTCACTCCAACCTTAGCAACCTGTCTTTGTGCACAGGTGCATTGTCATGCTGGAGCACGTTTAGTTCCAGTGAAGACATTCTAGACAATTGTGGGTTCCCAACCTCATGGCAAAAGTTTGGGGAAGACCCACAGAAGGGTTTGATGGTCCACAAACTTTGGGAGTGTATCTCTGTGTTGTGTGTATGAGAACATTGTTTTACAACAAATGGGCCAGTAAAACATCCATTTTAAATACTTAACTTGCTTGCAGCAGTGTTACATTAGACTACTGGACACGGCAATGGGGTTTAGAGGAAACCCTGTGCATTGTTTAAACTATTACTGTAATAATTGATATATTTGTTAGTTGTTATAGTAGCTATGGGAATGATTTTTGTTAGAAACAAAGATAGTTTTCCTGTTGTTTAAAAGAACATTTTAAATGATGGGTCTGATGTAATACAGTGTATGCAGTCATTTTTGGAAAGGATTCCAGTAATTCTGGTGAGCATGTTGTTTTGAAAGACTGACATGTATTCTCATTAGACATGTCAATTGAGGCTCTACACCCCAAATCAACACTAACTGTTCAATGTGATGAAATGAAGCGACAGTTTAAATGTCAGTGAGAATTTATAAAACTGCAGAACACCAAATAAAATACTTTTAAGCATTTGTACAGATCCCCGTCAAATTGTCAATATAATAATGTCAATAGAATAATGTTCTGTGCAGTTGGGTGACACCGTACAAGGGCCAGTATTACATTTGTCAGTATTATATTGTTAGGTTTCAAAGTTCACTGCAACTCTTAGCTAGCTGTTTGTAAGCATTGTAAGAAAGAAGCCCTTCCTGAGAGTATCACTGAAACTGAAGTACATGAACTTCACTAGATGTCATTAGAACAAGAACTGGCATCATGTGCTGTGGTCAGATGAGACCCAAATCACACTTACCAGTCATGCACACCAACAGCATAATGCTCGGTATAAAATGTGGACTGGATGCAAGGGAATGTGGATTAATGGTGCTTTGTGGCCAAGCATACTTCCAAATCAGCATAGCATTGGTTAATGAAACATAAAAGTACTGAGCATAAGCCATTTTTGGCAATTCAAGTCAAGTTTCTTATGGTTGTGTCATCTGTGGCACATCTGTGTGGTTAGTCAAATCTCAAGTTTCCGTGTGTGTGACTTAAGCCACGGACACAGAACACGACTTGCAAAGACCTCCGATCGCTGTACTGTTCTCATTGGCTGTATCCAGTCACGACACTTTTCATGCTACAGGATTTGGACTCATTTAGCATGCTAGATATTTTTTGAGACTCTCGAATCGCATCTTTGAACAATTCACACACAGCGATCAAGAGCCAATTTTCAAGTCCCAAGCGAACATCAATTTGCCTCTGAGCTGGAGTTTATTTCAGCCACCTCCAAAACCTGTTGGCAATCAGAAAATCAGGGATAAAATTGCATAGAATGAACTTGCCATTAAGTGCAACTCCAGTCCAAGTCACAAAAACTAGAATCCCCATCTGTGCTATCTTAATCTAAAAGTTGAATTGTAATGGAAACCTGTGGTCTGAATTCAAGAGAGAATTCTACATATACAAATCTAAATTATTAACAGGTTTAAAATGATTTGCATGGAGGAGTTGACCAAAATCCCTACACGAGTATCTCCAATCTTATTAGACATGGATAGGCATAAAGGTTAAGCCTTAGTGCTGTTGTTTTTTTCCAGAGCAGAGAGAGGTGTGTTCAAATTAACAAACAAAACAAACATTTATGAAAATTTTCCAATAGGTTTTTGTTTGCTTGAAGTTCACCGTCAGTGTTCGCTGGACTAAGAGAGATGTGTGCCAAATTTTCCCAAAAAATATACGCAAGTGTTCAATTATAATTAATCTTCTTATAATGCTTCAGGTGGTTCACTTGTCTAACTATCAGTTACACTGATGATTTTTTCAAAAACCCTTGGTGTTTTTAGCTATCTGAATGTCTATGCGATGTCCTTGTAGGGATGAGCTCAAAATATTCATTATTGCATAATATAATGTGTATCATTTATATAATACATGTGTTTTTGCTGCTTTTCATGAGGGGTGTCATTAATTCTTAAGGGTACTGTATGTCATTATTTATGCATGCATGAGAATGCACCCATATAAAACCTCCTTAACTTATTAGATTTTGATTTGTGCCTTGTGCAGTCAAAAATTTATTGACCTCGTGTAATGAATACTTTCCATCCATTAGCATGCTCACTACATCCCAGGCAAACATCAGAAATTAGAGCTATGGCACATGGAACAGATTTTTCATTGTGCGCTTCATGAATCTCAGCGAGCAGCCGCTTCAGATGTTCCTGTTGAGCGTTCCGATACAGCACAGGTGTTCTCGCAGCCTGACAAATGCGCTGTGACTTGGTTGGAAATAATCACTGCTAATTGCAATTAATAATTGAAGTCACAATACCATACTAAATAATTGCAGTTGTAATCTCGGTAATAGTCTTGCAGCTCCAGGGAGCGTGTGCGCCCTTTTAAACGTTCCTTGATTTTTGAGTGATTCTTTCCATAATTCCTGCCACCGTGAGAATAAGATGGCGGCGTGCATCCGTTCCTTTGCCTGCCATTCATTTTCCCAACTGCCTCTGCCAAAAGAGTCGACCTTGAAAAGACAGCAAACAAATTGCATTTCCCTTTTAGTGCTATTCGAGCTTAGACAGATAGACAACAGGTCTGTTGTCCTGTACTTGACAGCACAGGCAATTAAGGGAGCGGAGGAAGAAAGGCATGATGCAGGTAATAATTCTTTCCTTTTCTCCTGTTTATATCTTTCCTCTTTCAGATCGGGGTTCGAGCAGGATGTGGAGACCGGCTACTTGCAGTATCCTGACAGCTGCCACGGTGAGCACAAAAACCCCCCCGTGGCCTGATATCACTCGTATATAGCCTTTGTGCACATTCAGCCTAAATGAATTTAGTCCCTGTTCTGACCTGATATCAGACATTCATGAAGACCTATGTGGCTACATTACACTTGCAGCGTGAACAGCTATGTGTTACTGACATTAAAAAACGCTTAATCACCAGTGTTGCCAGATTCACACTTTTCAAGTGGAATCGAGCTACTTTTAAACTGTCCAGTCATGCATAAGGTAACAAGATGTTTTTTTTGTCTGGACTTATAACAAAATTATATTAAAATATACACACCAGCTACACAAAGTCTCCTCTCATGTGCATGCTTTTTCCAACTGTTCACAAAAATAAGCATCACTCTTTACTATATGAGCATAGAGCTATTTGTGTCTATGAACTGGTATGCTCATTATCACAGCTATTCTTTATTTATTGCTATCGGTAATGATGTGAGACAGTTTGAGTGCATCTTGGTAAAATAACTACTTAAAAAAAACCTTTTTAATGTTGCTATATCTACTGCGTGATGTTCCCATTAAATATTATAGTACATTTTGCAATGACGTCTTGATGTTAGGCTTTAAAATAGAGTTGGAAGATGTACGTTTTGAATACACTATGTATTCAGCCATCCATCACACGGCACAGTTCGAGGAAATATTATTATACCGTCGGGTTTTATTTTAAAGTCTGGAAAGCACACAACAAATTCTCTAGACATGAGCATGAAACTGCTTTATGCTGTATTCGACTGTATATTATACTGTAATTATATAGTACACAATGACACTGTTATTATCTACTTGATATCTGACAGTATATTGAAGTTATATGTGCACTATAATGATACTTAGAGCTCTTGTGAGGGGCGGATTGTCTTTTTAGCTTTCAAAGCACACACCTGTGCTGGTGTTATATGCACTTGTGTAAGCAACTCGTATTTTATTTTTGATTCCCTGTGTATTTGTTTGTGACTGTTGAAAACACTTCAAATATGATTGGATGATCAGAAACTGTATAAAATGTTAGATGATACAAAGTTAGATGCTATTGTAAATAAAGCTTGTATCAGCCAATCTGAGCACCTGAGGATTTAATTAGGAATAACATGGAAAGGGATAACATCCGACAGCGAAATATAAACAGTTTGAGGTTTTGTTTGGCTTTGGCTCTAGTTGCAGAGTGTTGTAGTGGTGCTTTTGACGTATTTGGCAACCCCTCTACTGAACAAATGCAAATACAAGTGGTCAGTGGAGACGCGTTCCAGACACATGGAAATTCCTGATGTAAACGGTTATCCGTCTCGGCTGTCCATTTGTGATTGGACCACCTGAGACAGATGCTAATTATAAATCTGTACAGGCTAAACAGACCCAAGCACACAGCACAAATATCCAGAAATCTGGCTGAGTTAAGGGAAGTTAAATAACTTTTGTTGATATTTTTATTTTTTTCCTTTAATCATAGATGTCTTGGCAACCACACGAAAGCAGAACCCTGCGCTGGATTCGGCATACGGTTAGTTACTTTCCTCTTTGCTGTAGCTCACACAAGCCATGTCTCCGTTCAACACTTGCATACATTCATCGTTCTATTCTTCATCTGCTGTTAACTTTTTTATTCCTCACTCTTTCAGTCATGTACATGCATTCCAGCTCCACTGGTTTGTTCAAAAGACACCAGAGTCCTTCTCTTTTATTTGGATCATATCAACATATTGCTTGTGCATTTCTTATTTCGTTTGGCGGCACGCCAAGGTTGACTGCACAAAAATACAGATCTATTACAGCATATTGCTTTGCTGCGAATGTAAGCCAATTTACCCCACTCTCACCTCTGAAATAACCCCACAACTTGCTTGAACTGTATGCTTTCACACTGTTATTGAGGCCATCATTCCAGATCAATATGTACAAACACAGAAACGGGCATCAGGGAGCTTTCTGCCTATAAAATCAGGCTGAAGGATCGAATCCCACTGCTGTAGTTCAGCAGGAACACGTGGACATGCTGATTTTTCAGCTTGAGTAGTGAATCCAATCAGTGTGTGGTGTGGTGTCATGGGTGTGGGAAAGAGTGCACTGAGCAGTAATCAGCCGACAGTATTTAACACAGTTGTGTGTGTGCGTGTGCGAAACCTGCAGCATGTGTCAGCTGAGTTTTTCAGCGCAGACACATTAGTAGGTGGGTCATGGCCTCAGAGTTATTGTCCAAAGCACATCAACAGCACATTCTGACAGATGGACAGCACGGCTTCTGTCTGCCGACTCAACTCCTTTCAGCTCAACAAACCATGCACACAAACAGACAGAAATACACAAGCGACTCTCTTTTTCTGCTTACCATACCAGCCCCACTGTTCACATTCTGCACAAAACAAGCTCTTCTGCATTCAGGAAGCAGTCTTGTTGCAGTCTCTCAGTAGATGTGACAAAAGAAAAGACGGAGTCCAGGTGTCCATGTTTATGCTGTAGTGTCAGTCGGGGTGAGTGAGGTGGAGAGAGAGTACACCGTAGGAGTTCCTCCACTGATTAATTTGGTTCATCTCTCACACAGTCACAGCTTTTATAAAGCCCTATAAAACAAGAGATTATTTATTTAGTTTACAACGAGTTTGTTTATTATCATTCTGTGCTAAAGCCCATAGCACAGAGCAATTATTTTAATGCAGAGAAACACTCCCTTACATTATACTCTCAGAGCTCTGTTCGCCCCTCTGTCCGCGCGCTCTCTCTCTCTCTCTCTCTCTCTCTCTCTCTGTCTCTCTCTCTCTCTCTCTCTCTCTCTCTCTCTCTCTGTCTCGCTCTCCTACACTCACACACTCACTCTCTGTGTTCCTCACACACATACAGTCCTCTTTGAAAGTAGCAAGGCACCTTTGGGTTTGAGATCAAAAGATGAATATGAGATGATAAATCAGAATTACTTCAATTTCCAGAATTATTTCAGCTTTTATGTAAATTTCCGGATATTTACATCTACATTTTTGTTCGAACTTACCTGTTTTTCAAGTGATCAGAAATATTGGAACATGTGTCCGACAGGTGTTTCTTGTTATCCAGGCGTGTTCTGTTAGATTCTGGGTTTCACCTGTTAAGACTGCATTTGTTGTCAAAAAAAGATAAGCCAACATGAAGACCAGAGAGATGTCTATGGGAGAAAAGCAAGCTAATTTGAAGCCAAGGAAAGAGGGAACATCTATCAGAGCCATTGCACAAGCATTGGGCATAGCAAATGAATGTCTTTTAAAAGGAGAAACCACTGGTATACTAACAACCAGACATCAACATTTAGTGTCATGGCTGCTTCTGGAATGGGCTCACTATTCTTCATTGATAATATAACTCATTATGGTAGCAGCAGAATCAATTCGGAAGCCTAAAGAAACATTCTTTGGGCCAATTTACAGAGAAATGCATTCAGTCTAATTGGGAGGAAGTTATCATGCTACAAGACAATGACCCAAAACATACTGCCAACACAACAAGGGGGGTGGATTTAAACTCCTGAAGAGTAGACTGGAGGGAGAACCCCTCTATCCTCCCACAAAAAAAACCCTGAAATAACCAAACCTGGACAAGCATCACAACAGAAGAATGCAACAATTTGAGGAATACAAACGTGATGTCACTGGTTTGCAGGCTCGATGCATTTATTTCGAGCAAGGAATATGCAAGCAAATATTAATTACAATTACGAGAAAACTCTTTGTTCCAGATTAGGTGGTCTGCCACCAAAGGTGCCATGGTCAAAATCATTTAACATGCCTAGGTGCAAATACTAGGAAATGAAAGCTGAACTTCGCATCTGTCATATTCATCCTTTGGTTTGAAACCCAAATTGCAAAACCTCAAACTGCAAACACAGCCCCAAAAGGCAGCCCTTTTTCACATTTTCAGCAGCGCACAATGAAACCGTTCAGTCACCGTCACCATATTCTCTGACCTCCCGCCTCCCCTTGCCCCCCCAGGGGTGTAAAGAGCCAGCGAGATGAATGATAACAAATGAAAGTAATAACCTAACTCTGCCTTGTAGCATTGTGCCAGTGTGCCAGCTTCTGCTCCCCCCCAGTGCGCAGGCTCCATTTGCCTACTGCAGATAACATGCTGTCAGTTCTGATTGGAACAAGCTTGATGAACTGGCAAAAAGTTTTGTGTGTGTACAGCTGGTTTTTCTTCCTTTTGGGGACCAGATGTCCCCATGATGTGACGACATTTGGCTGTGTGTGTGTGTGTGTGTGTGTGTGTGTGTGTGTGTGTGTGTGTGTGTGTGTGTCACAGCTGCTGAACTGCCTGGTTACATGGAAACAGTATAAAAGCAGCTCATTAGCCACCAGTCAATCTTGGGAGCCCCTCTACTTTGCCTGGGTTCAAGGACACTCAGCAGAACATGAACTTTACCAAAGCATCAATAATTGACACAGTCTTGGCTAAAGAACATGGAACCTTTTTTTGCCGAACTGATGCAGTATTAAAGATGGGGAAGCCCTTAAAGTCTTACTGAGTGTCAAGCTATGTAGTGGAAATTCAGAATTGTGCAAATTCAAAATCCAGACTCACTGGAATGGAGTAAAACGCTTTGAAAAGTAGAGCCTAAGAAGATCTGAAGCCGTTTAGCAGCAGAGAGGGATAAAGAAGCAGGATTTCTAGCTGGCCATATGTTCCTATAACCGGTTCTGCTCTAGAAGTACAGGGGTTAGACAATGAAACTGAAACACCTGTCATTTTAGACCACAATAATTTATTAGTATGGTGTAGGGCCT
>JAOUQY010000046.1:22563049-22573450 GCA_028566355.1 Doras micropoeus | reverse complement strand
CCTACACCATACTAATAAATTATTGTGGTCTAAAATGACAGGTGTTTCAGTTTCATTGTCCAACCCCTGTATATATCTAATGCTATGTCATACAGCCATGTTAGGGACTTTGAAGTAGATATCTTTGCATTTTGCACAGATACACACTGCCCCTTGAACAGTGTTCAGAGACTCACAGTTACCTACATAACTGTTGTTTTAACATGTGTGAATTATGACAAGTTAAGCAGTCTGTCTCTCTCGCACAGAGATAGCTGTGTCACTGTGATTTAAAAGCGGACATAAAACTGGGATAGTTGCAGTATTAATTATTTGTTTAATGGATAACAAAAATAATCTGCTCATAAATGTACTTTCACTAGCATATCCATGCTGAGATTTGAATTAAAAGAGAAAGAGATAGGGCCAGAGATTGAGTGAAAGCCAAAGTGAATGTATTGACATACGCTCACATGGGTGGTACTGGGAGAATAATGGTGGTATTGACTTGCATGGCAGTATCTGGGTTGCTCTTGTTCTGCTACTGGTGGCTTAACATACATGTCAACAACAGTGATTAAAAGGGGTTTCTAGCTTAATATATGATGTGGTTATGTAATTAACTATCTAACTAACTAACTTATATGCACTCTGAATAAGATGCTTTGCTGTCAAGCTTCACCAGTCATGTTACTTTGTTTGATATTAAATATTTTATACTGCGTCCCTACTTTACAGGTAAACCAGTAAATAAATAATTCTGTCTAGCATTGATCAACTATAACCACCTGCCTAATATTGTGTAGGTCTTCCTTGTGCCACCAAAACAGCTCCGATCCCTCGAGACATGGACTCCAAAAGACCTCTGAAGGTGTGCAGATCCTTTAAGTCCTGTAAGTTGCGTGTTGGGGCCTCCATGGATCTGACTTGACTTGTCCAGCACATCCCACTGATGCTCAATCAGATTGACATCTGGGAAATTTGAAAGCCAGGTTAACACCTTGAACCCTTTGTCATGCTCCTCAAATCATTCCTGAACAAGTTTTGTAGTTTAGCAGAGTGCATCATGCTACTGAAAGAGGCTACTGCTATTAGGGAATACTGATGCCATGAAGGGGTGTACCTGGTCTGCAACAATGTTTAGGTAGGTGGTACATGTCAAAGTAACAACCACATGAATGCCAGGACCAAAGGTTTCCCAGCAGAACATTGCCCAGACCATAACATTACCTCTTGCCTTCTTCCCATAGTGCATCCTGGTGCCATCTTTTCTCCAGGTAAGCAATGCACACACACCCAGCCATCCACATGATGGCCGTTTAGGAGATGTTCTGACCCAGTCATCTAGCCGTTACAGTTCGGCCCTTGTCAAAGTCATTCAGATCTTTACAGTTGCCCATTGCTCCTGCTTCCAACATATCAATTTCAAGAACTAACTGTTCACTGGTTGCCTAATATATCCCAACACTTGACAAGTGCCATTGTAATGAGATAATCGGTGTTATTCACTTCACCCTTCAGTGGTTTAAATGTTACGGCTGATCAGTGTAAGTGGAACACTTTTGGTTATTTGTATATTTCTACTTCATCCTCATTGCCACACTAACCATAACATTGTTATTACATTAGTTTGATAGTTTCAGGTAAACCAAATAAATACCATAATGTTATTCACATGAGCACATGGTGTGATAGCATGTGGGGCTGGGGGATTTCAGCTATTCTGATCCTCATCAGCTTTCCATGTCTTTGAGCTGTAGAGGTGGAACAAAATGAGAGAGCTGTAGATGAAGAGCTTATCTGGGGCTTACTGGGTGACACTGAAATCATATTCAGAGCTTAAACTGCTTACATAATACCTAAACATGAACAAATAATCTAAGCAGAAGAGAAAGTCAAGACACAAGAGGGACAGTCAGAGGGATGACAGTAATTATGGGGACGAGACCTCCTATAACGAGTCTGAGCAAGACCTAGAGCCTAAAGGGTCGAGTCTAAATCAAAACCAAGTCTTTGAGATTTTGAGGTAGTTAAGACCAAATCAAGACTGAGTCTTTGGAGGAGACAAGACCAAGTCAAGACCAAGACTCAAAAAAAGTCAGACCTTGCACTGTGTTTCTTCTTGAAATTTGTTCTTGTGACTTAAGAAACCAAAATCAAACTACAACTGATTGCTCACTCATTTTTGGCACTCATTTGGAGTGTTGGACTCTGTCATTGCCTACATCATCAACATTATATATCAAATATCATAGCACCAGTCAATACAATGTGAATTAACGAGTTTTTTTATTAATGTGTATAATTATTTTGAGAGTATGAAAAATGGAAATATTTATCATTGTCGCTGTGGAAAAAATGGTCTTGACGTCTCCCTCTAAAATCATGAGTCCAACCCATGCCACTCTAGTCTGAGACTGATTTAAGATCGAGTAGAATCTTAAATAGTATGTATTGAGGCCAAGACCAGATTCAAGTACTACAACACTATATGATAAATCAACTAAAGTTTGTTAACAAAATATTAACCTTTTTGTAAAATATTAATGAAGCCAGAAGGAGCAGCAAGCATTTTAGAAATGTCCTCATGTAAACACACTACAAATACTTTTCATTCTTACTTTAACCACTGTCCGACATTGCACTGCATATCTGCACTTTACAGTGTTGTTATTGGACACTTTATTATTATGACTCTCACTTTACTATTATGCCTCTTGCTGTTACCACAATTGATTGCTGTTACTACAGGCAGTAGTTTACAGGCATTTATTGCACTAGTTTTTCCACTCAGCCCTGTTCTGATGACTTGTTGAGTTGACTTGCACTGCCCTGTGTATTTATTGTATCGTTTGCACCCATCACATGGTCATGTATTTGCTTGTTAAACAGTCCTGTGTAGTGGGCCACTGTATAGTTATTCTTACACTATGGTCAGGGGATATGAAAAAATTACAGAAAAAATACAGAAAAATTTAAAAATTAAATTTTAGCACTTCACTTCTTATACATACGTTAGGTGGATTTATTGTTTTTTTCTCTTGAGGTGCATGTGCACTCCTTCTTTTCAATTCAAGGTAACAATCAAGAAACTTCTCCAGAGTTTGTCTGATATGGTCATTTTTTAACAATGAATGGTGTATGATGTAACAGCTTTGACCAGATAAAACTGTCTCCCCACCCAATTATGTATATTTTAGTCTGATATTGTTATAAGATTATTATTACAGGGATTTTAAATCCATTGCAGCTGTTCGACCAAATGTTGTTTTGTCTCAGTAACTACCTGCTTATTTTCTATTCTTCTAGAAAGTGGAATGTTACTTTGGTAACAGATAGCCTATTTTCCAACCTATTTACTTCATTTCAGAAATAGTAAGATACATAATAACAATTTAATAGCTGTTGAATGAAAGTAAGGCACTGTAAGCAAAACAAAATGTAAGATATTGGTGAACAATGTTGAAAAGCAGTGTGTGGTACATACACAATGAAGAAAGAGGTTAGCTCTATTGACAGTGAGTAGTATGTGTCCGCCTACTGTATGCACTTTGTCCAATATTTTTGTCATTTTGTTAATTTTGCCAGTTTAAATATAATTAAATAGAACACCTATTGTATAAGTTGGAATACAGAGTAAGACCCAGACAAGCACACATGAGTGTTATGGTCAGGTATATCCACAAACATTTGGCCATATAGTGTAGGAATCCTTTCTAAATTAACTAAAATATCGCTTTCTATTGCTTTGCCACCAAATCTCTAATTTGATCATTTCTGTTGGGATTTGCCCTTTAGCAGTAATACATTATTTATACAACTAGGTTTAATATGATGACTCCTTGCCAGACATTACTCCGAGTGTCTCCATATCACAGTGACCCTGAGACACTTCAAAGTTCCCCACATGCTGAAGAGTCAGATGACAGTTCTGGCACATTTTGTCCATAGGCCTGTCCATGCCAAAAAAACACATGAGGCAGAGATAAAGGAAAAGAATACAAGTTCATCAGAATAAAAAACATGTGGCTGTAAAGAGCCTTTTGGGGAGTATATAAAAAAAACATAAAGAAACAGAAGAATAAACAGAAAGAAACAATTATTTGTATTATCATCATTCAAGTAATGTTAGATCAAAAGATTTGTTTCCATCATGATCTATTTTTGGTCATAATGCATATGGTACTGCATCGGTGGCCTGTGCACTGTATATATGTGTATGTGTGTGTGTGAGACAGAGAAATAGAGATAGAGAGATATCAATGGGCTTGGCAGAAAGGAATAGACAGGGCATCTACAAACAGATGACTGCCACCAGGGATGCCTGACTCTCTGCTGATTTGCCACTGCAGGTCATTTAAACAGCTTAACGCACTTCTTGCCCATCCTCACAGTGAATGATTTTAAATACAACTCGGTTCCAGCGGCTGCTAGAAAATCCAAACCCAGAATGCGAGGGTCCTGAATTGGCACTAGCCAAAATCTGTGTGCTCTGGATAAATCCCCAATCGCCACCAAGAGCTACTTCTTTCCCCATATGCTCACACTAACACCAGTGACTGACTTTAACTGCTTGGCAGTTACCTTCCACCATTCCAGGCTAGCGCTCTCAGTGCCCTGAAGTACTCCTGGCCAAAAAGCAATATGGTAGATCCAGTGTCAAGTAGGGATGCAACTCGTATTCTGTCAATGTGACACCACACGAGTAAACCTTGGCATTTTATCATCTCAGGTGAGAGGGAGGAGAGTTTGACACTTGAGGACTGAGGACACTTTCCAGCCAGCTCAGGCTCACAATACTGGCTTGCTCTGTGCCCCAGCTTCCTGCAGTGCCAGCACACCAATCACTTCCTTGCTGGTTTCTCTAAAGCTGTGCGGCCAGCGCCTCTGCACTGTCTGCCACTGAACAGTGGGCTGTCCTTGGCCAGAACGAGCTGCTTGGAGCTGCTTGGAGGTTGGCTGGTGCTGAATGCTGAATGTGCCGCTTTAACTTCTAGGGGGTGAGCACACTCAGAAAATAATTCAATGAGAGCTCTTCTTGCACAGTGTCTGGAAACGCCACTGCTGGCTTTCTGTTCCAGGAAGCTAAACTCTATGCAATGGAATCATCGGGCCGCACACTGCACTCTGGCATAAGCATTCCCTTTCGACATTCATCCATAAGGGCTTGGAGGCTGTGCTAGATGGCTACCACTTGTAGCGTCCCCACCTACAGACCATCCCACTTCTGCACCAATGTTATGTCAGCGGTGAAGGGTCATGTGAGCCATTTTCCACAACCCAGTTGTTCAACAACACATCACTTTATTAGGTACAGTATAACAAAACCAGGGGAAACACACAGACCCATACACAGCCTGTTCATGGAAGGTGCACAAATTCAAGTCCTACCTGCAAGGCGTGCCAGGAGCTATGTATAAACCCACCCCTAATGAGCGGCTCCTCCAAGCTGCTCCCTAGTTCCAGTGATGGATGCCACAGTATGTTCTATGTTGTATTCTGTTATTTGTACTGAAGTGTAATACATTTCCTTCAATACAACATATTTAAACAACCTGCAGATTTTTTTTATAAAGCCATTTATTTTGCAGGGTCAAATCCAAACCATTATTTTGTGTGTGCTGAGTTTGAACAGGTACAAGTTTTCGGGAAAAAAAATGACAAAGCTGCTACTTATAGGCTTGCTGCTGCTAAATTTGTTCACTGATGATTTTATGTAGCACAAGATCGGTATATTCTCAGGGTGAATTATCCATTTGACCACTCCTGTTCGTATTCATTCTTCAGTTCCAGATTAATGGATGACTAAAGTGAATCAGTGGGGCAGTTTGCATTAACCTTCAACAAAGAGGATTCATGAGAACCTCATATCAGCATGGGTAATTATTCTTCACATTTCTTTTTCTTTATTAGTTTATTTAACTAAATGTAGCAGCAATGATACTAGCAGCACATCATCCGATTCACATTAAAGAAGGCTTGCTTTTCACTTTTTTCACTTCTGTTTTAAAATGAACTGTGTTTTGTTTTTTCCTAGGATAGTGTGACAAGAAACAAGATTACCACCTCTTAAACCATATGGAGAGAAAGAGCTGACATAAAGTTGGAAAATCGAGACAGAATCATTTGAATATCTCGTGGATGTAGGTTATCATGAATGTGAACGTGAGAGCGGGTGGAAATTAGAAATGAACAGTCCTGTCACCTGTCCTATGGAAATAATATTTGATATATGATTCAGGCTTTAAGCTGAATGCGGACCCTCTTTTAATGTTTGTCAAAGCATATTTGTTTCTTTTTAAGTCATTAAAAAATATGCACTATCCTGAGATGATATTTTTAGTACAGCAAATAGCGATAGTTTTTCTTGTTGTTTCTTTTAGGGCAAATCCGTAGAGATATCGATTACTTCCTACACGCTCCATTTTCTCTCAGCTTGCCCTTTTTACTATCTCTGACCTCATTCGAACAAGCCAGACATTAGAGAGTAAATAACCTACCTGTATTTGCTGAACAGATGTTAAATATGAATGAGTGCAAGTATTAAAAGCCAGTGGATGTGCTCAACCTTCATCTTAAGGTCATGATTCCACTTGTTTTATACATCCTTATTGCTATTGTATTTTTTTTCTGTGTAAATTATTTTTTCGCTGTTCTTATTTCTCTGTTTGGTTGCGTACAGTTTGGTTTGAGCTGCTAGATTATTTGAGCATTCTCTTTTCCTAATAATGGAAATTTAGATAAGGATTTTCTTTTATAATCTGTATTATCCTTTATCACTTTTTCTGCCACTCAGAGCATCAGAGGTGGAGCCAGACTAAAGATGTGCTGCTGCTGGAGAAGGGAGTCAATTGTATTCAAACTAAATCAAAGAGGACAACACATCAGGTCCATGATTTGATTTGCTGGGGGTTTTGTGTATGCGTATGTGTGTGTGTGTGTGTGTGTGTGTGTGTGTGTGTGTTTCCCTACATTATGGTGAGGTGTATTTTGTCAATGGACCACAACTGTCAGCTGAAATCATCCAGTGAGTAGCTGTTATACTACACATTATATAAATGCTATTTCACTGTAAGGATAAAACAAACAGCACTGAAATATTGACCATGTTCATACAGAGGGTTTTATAATGATTTCCTCTTTGTGTTGTGTTTTTAAACACCTCTCTGTCCTGCAAATGAAGGTGAAGAAATCATGGAGGGTTTGTATAGGCATGTTGTTGTTTTTGGGTTCCTCTATTTTTCCTTCTTACTAAAAAAGACTCAAAACCTCAGTGCCTTACCCTCATACTATTCATTATCTTTTTTTAATGGCTTTTATATATATGTATGTATGTTTTAGTCCTGTCTAAATGCCTTATGCCTAAATGTGATACTCACACATTAGCAGTCCAGTTCTATTTCTCTGCTTTTAAATACAGTGTACAAGTTGCTGTTAGAATTTGTGTTTATTTGTGTTGCAGAATATGTGTTGCAGGTTTATTCTCCAATGAGCTAACAGACTTAAGAGAATACACTTGGACAAAATCTCATACCAATGGTTTGTTAACGCTGCTCCTTCGGTCATGCTGTTGACTGTTTTTTTCCGCATCTTGGCTACAGTCCTAGCTTGTTTCTGCATCGTGAATGAAACAATATTTTCAGAACTAAAGAAAAACTGACTTGGATCTGTTTTGTATATCATGACGAACTATCAAAAAACATATTTTGATTATTTTAAGATCATTTGTCAAAGTTTTTTGTCAACATTTTTTGCAACGTGAGGATGAACTAAAAATAGCTTCTTATATACATCTTTTCTGACGTACACGTCCTGCACACGTTTATATGTTTTAATGTTCATGTTTGTAACCTGATAAAAACTATTCTTCCTTGTACATTTTCAATATACCATCCCTTTACTCGGTCTGTGTAGACAAATACACACACACTATTACTAATGGGAGCTGCACGTGTCAAGAGGCGTTTCAGTGCTGTAATAGACACTCCTCTTAATGAAGAGGAAGTCATGAAGCTGGCTCAGAGTGATGATGTCACTGGGGCCTGTACAGGAGATCTCTCTTCTCCAACGTGCAATGGCAAGCTGCTTAACTATAACAATGGAGGACCGGGGAGAAACAAGGAAGATGATGATCTACATGTCAGTGACAGAGGAAGGTGGAGAGGACAAGATGGAGGCTGTGGCTTTGTGCTTGATGGTGTGACTAGGAGAGATGGGGGCTGGGAGCGAGTTGAAAGGACTTTGTCTGTCTCCCCTTCCTTGTCGACCCCTCTTACTGCCAAACCTTGCTTCCGGCCTCACAGGCGATTTGTGAGCAAAGATGGCCACTGTAACATCACTTTCATCAACATGAACAAGAAGGGCCAGCTGTATCTTACAGACCTCTTCACCACCTGTGTAGATATCCGCTGGCGCTGGATGCTGGTGATCTTCACACTCTCGTTCTTGCTCTCCTGGCTTCTTTTTGGATTGGTCTTCTGGCTTATTGCAGCTGCCCATGGGGACTTAAATCCCCCATCATCATCTGACATCACCCTCTCTTCATCCTCCTCAGCTACCTCATCTTCTTCTTTGGCTTCAGTGCTGCCAGAGCCTGAGGAGCCACTAGAACCTGCCCACTGTTTTCAGGAAGTGAACAACTTCATGGCAGCATTCCTCTTTTCTCTGGAGACACAGACGTCTATAGGGTACGGCTTCCGAAGTGTGACTGAGGCCTGCCCTCTGGCAGTGCTGGCTGTCGTTTTGCAGTGCATTGTGGGCTGCATCATTGACGCTTTCATCATCGGGGCAGTCATGGCCAAGATTGCCAAGCCCAAGAAGCGCAATGAGACCCTGGTGTTCTCAGATGTGGCTGTGATCGCTATGAGGGATGGGAAGCTCTGTATGATGTGGCAAGTGGCAAACCTGCGCAAAAGCCACCTGGTAGAGGCCCACGTGCGAGCACAGCTGCTGAAGGTGAGACAGAGAGATGCATGCAACATGATAAAGAATGAGGAGAGCATTTTAGATTTATAGCAACCTGTTCTGAAAAACATTTTCTTTCACATTTTGAAATATATCTGAAAAATGAATGAGGTAGAGAGAAAGGCAAAGAGAGGTAGACATCTGGACGCTTGTTTGGTTTGGTAAATAATAGCTTGTCTTTTCTGACAGGGATTTATATATCATTTGTGAGGGATTAACTTAAACTCTTATTAGTGTGTGTGAGCGTGTGTGTGTGTGTGTGTGTGTGTGTGTGTGTGTGTGTGTGTGTGTGTGTGTGTGCGTGTGTGTGTTTCTAGGATTGCATTTCCAATTAGATGTAGCTGTAGCTGTAGCTGTATCAGTGTGTTTATGTTTACTGCGATTAAACTCTTATGTGTGTCTGTTTTACTGAGTGTGTGTATACAGTTAACTCCAGAAATGTTGGGACACTTCATGATCAAAAAAAGACAGTGGTGGAAGAGGTTCTCAATCTTTTACTTTAATATTTATTTATTACTTTATCTATTAGTTAATGAACCAATACAGTGAACTAAATACATTACAAGTAAAAGTCCTGTAGGAAAAATCAAGGAAAAAAGTCCATAAGTATTAGCAGCAAAATGTTGTCTTAAAGTATTAAACGTTTGGTCCCTAAGACTGATTATATATATTACATTTTATATATATATATGACACCATTAGGTTATTAATACTGAAGCATCCACGTGTAAGCAGCACGTTACTGGAGTTGCTGGCGGTGGAGCTAGTTTAAATTACTTTATATACAGGGACACCAAATAAATCTAAAGGGTCATGAGATGATTAATGGGAGAAGACAGAAGAAAAACAAAGTTTTGATACACAAATCTGTTCTCAGTGTTTGGACATTTTGTCTAATCTCATTTTGTCTAATGATTTTTGTTGAGATATTGGATATTTATTGAAATGAAACCATGTGAGAGACGTTTAGAGGGAAATATCACTATTTGGTGGAGCTGTTAACAAACTCATAGTCATCTGAAATGTGAGCCGACTACACACTGCTTTTTATAAGACGTCAGAGGTCGGGAAGGTTGGACACCCCTGGTTTAATCTTTAACATTGTGTTGTATTTTTAAAGCTTGTTATATGTAGTGGAGTAGAAAGTGCAATATTTCCCTCTGAAATGTAGTCGAGTGGAAGTTTAAAGTAGCACAAAATGCAAATACTTAAATAAAGTACAGATACCTCAAAATTGTACTTAATTACTTTCCAACCATGAAAAATGTATATAAAAATTAAATAAAGTGAAATATATGTGAAAAGTGAAGTTACGTACAAGTTGCACAAGTGTAATGTATGAAACTGTATAGTTTTCTTTTCTTTGTTTTTAAATAATAGGTTTATACAGGGGTTAGACAATGAAACTGAAACACCTGTCATTTTAGTGTGGGAGGTTTCATGGCTAAATTGGACCAG
>JAOUQY010000046.1:22513173-22524655 GCA_028566355.1 Doras micropoeus | reverse complement strand
TTTTATTTCAGTTTGTGTTGTCTCTGGGTGCAGCTGGACAAGTCAATGGGGCGTCTGCGGCAGCTGAAGAGGCAGCTGGAGGAGGTGGAGGAGGAAAATTCACGCACAAACGCCCAGCGCAGAAAACTGCAGCGAGAGCTCGAGGAAATGGGAGACAGCATGCAGAGCATGACACGAGAACTCAACACCCTGCGCTCCCAAATCAGGTAACACCAGTGCAGCAGCTCTGTCCTGCAGGGAGAGATGTGAATGTGAACATGTACAGATGTGACGTGTGTCAGTACTGCATTAAAACATAACGGGTTTTTTTTTTTTTTGGGTGTGTGTTCCTTAATTTTTGCATGTGCATGATATATACTTTCGTTCATATCTAACATATTTGCATATTGTATGTGTGTGTCCTTTTGTGTGCGTGTGTGCATTTGACTCCTACACCCACTCAGCAGCACAGAACAACCCAAAGGCACCAAGTAGGTTTTTAATTATGTGTGTCTGTGTGTGGGCATGTGCCTGTTTAGAGCCTGTGTGCGTTTTATCTTTTCCTTCCTACCTTTCCTTGAAAACTTCCTTTGCTCTCAACACTGGTGGCGTTTCATGCACACTGTAAATAAAGTCATTGCAGCTGGATAGTAATTAGTTGATCAGATCTTCTTTTTTTTTACTTTTTTTGCACAAGTGTGTAAAAATTTAAAGGGTATTTGGATGACTATTTGTATTTTTACTTTTATTATTTTATATTGAGTGAGACCATGGCTCATTGCACTACTGGCATAACTGAGAGAAATCTGATTACTGAGTGACTCACACAGACTCAGAGTCACCCTTTACTGGACAGAGTGCTTGTACTCTGATTTCCTGCAGTAATCACATAGAAAACAATCGCTGTAATTTCTTTCCTGGCTCCTTCTGATCTGCTTTACTGTATAGATTATAGATTATATGAAATCGTAATCATTACACAGTCCATTTTGCATATCCAATTTCCCTCCTTGATCTCTCTCTCTTTCTCTCTCAGACGTGCTCCGCTCCCTCTGTCTGTACGTGGAGGTCGGAGAGCTCTGGTGGATGACCTCTCTCAGGAGAACTCTGACTCCGAAGAGCCTCCCGCCTCACCTACGCCCTCTAGTGGCCTTCCAGGAACCCCTGTGCCGTCCGACAGTGCCCTGGGTCCACCTCCTCCATACAGCCTCACAGATGCCAGTGAGCAGAGGGAGGAATGATGGGCAGACAGGTGAACTATAGAAGGCATAGACGAGCAGACTCATCTATAAACTGACACAGGACACACTGTATTGACTATACCTCTGCAGCCACGGCGGGAGTTATTATATTAAAGATGCACGTGAGCGTTTACAGAGGAAATAATGCTAGTCCTACTGAAATCAGTCACATGCTGACATTGAATAAGATGAAATCCAGCTTCTTGTCCCAACATTCTAAGAAAAAATAGCTTTAAAGTATATCAGAGATGCTACATATCAGTGCTATGAAGATCAGGCTTAATGTGGCAAAACAACTTCTCATGCACTCAGAGGTCTCAGATGAGATTAGTATGAAATGTGTGAGTTAAGATAGCTGCACAAACCTTATGTGCTTTTTCTGTCAACCATAAGCCATGTATTTAAGGGCAATCTACATGTTTATGATGGCAATCAAAAAAAAAAAACAGAACTGTAATAAGAAAAACTCTCATTGGCTGTGCTTGCATGAATGATAAAACTGAAGTATTACTTTCAGGCTTTCTCTCTCTCACTTTAGCTGAAATTGATTTTAGGAATTGGGAATTGAAATTTTTAACAAAACTTGTCTTTGATATCAATTGGTATCAATTTCAAATGGTTATGATAGAGAAATGACCTTTTTCTAATCAAATAAGGATTTTATTAAGTCGGACGTTTTCATATGAACAAGAAAGTGAAAGAGAGAAAAAGGATTTACTGTGAAATAGCTACAAATATGAGCCAGGCATGCTAGCTTTGACATTTTTGGTATAAACACAAGAACAGAAAGATGATCATGGAAGCTTACAATCCAGAACCAGAATTATGTAGGACAAAAATGAAACATTTGAAGACAGTAAATAAGATCACATTTATGGATTCACATTAATGGATATTGTACAAGGAACACTATAAGATTCATTTAAAGAACTGTTTTCCAGAAGAACATGAAGTAACGTTAGATTATCATCATAGGTAATAATCAGCACTTCTGGGTTGTTACATCCTGTTACTGAGTATCTTAAACATTGACCTTGCTTTTTTTTAGATGGTCAGTTCTGAAGTGAGTTCATGTGTTATGTAGACTGTGAGCAGTTTAACTGAGATTCTTTGAAGTATTTCTTATATCACCTCACTCCTAGTGTCAGTCTGCTACCTGTAATATCTGTCTGTCTATCTATTCCCATTACCCGAGTTATTTATTCATGTTTTGCTTGCGTACGTTATGTTGCTTATACTTTGCAGTGTAACATTAAATGCCGACAGAGATCCTGAGGGAGAACACTGTGTATAATTATGTGCATTCTGAAACAAATACACTAAATCTACAGTGGTAGCAAAGAAAATGGTCATCCTGTGCATTATGCTATTTAAAAAAATATATCTGGGTTTGTTAGTGCAAAATTTCTTTTCATAGCAAGGTGTGTAAACAACGTTTCTGGACGAAAGCTTTATGTTTCACCAAATTGATGGCAAATGGGTGAATCAGTCAGATAAATAGATAAATAGAACATACATGTAGTTGAAAATGAAACTCACTAGCAGTTTCAACACCCAGGACCTAATTCTTTCCCAGAATTCCATCCTAATTTATTGCCTACAGCAAGGATGACGTATTGCGCTTTAGATCACATTTTTTGTAGCTGTTTGGTGGTTTTAAAGAGGTTTTTTTTAGATCTTAATGTGAGAAAAGACAGTCCTTACGTGGCAGAGCCTTATAAATAGTTTTTCCCTATTATTTCTCTGTGCTTTAATGTCACAGTACAGTTCGTACTTTTAACAATGAAGTGCATTAAACCACACAGAAGACTCTCTGCTGAAAGTCTTCATTAAGAGGTCTTTTGGGCAAACGTGAGACTTTTTACTCTATTAGTGTAACATCTATTATTATTCACCTCAAATAAAATGCTGCTCTTGTCATTTTTTTTCCCCCAAGTTTCATTTGAGACACTTCTGACCATTTCTTTGCTTGTGCGAATGTCAGCTAATCAGAATCAAATTGTTATGAAACTCTTACGGTTTTACAGGCATTAGTTGTTAAATGTACTTTAATCACGTTCATAACTTATTTGTTCACAAAAAAAAAAAGGTTTTAGGTTTAGGACCAAACAATCCACTGGAATCTTGTACCTTTAATTTATTAGACATATATTGTGAAAATTAAGATGTAGTAAGGTAGGCCTCTTTGCCTGCCTGCTCTGTGTTGTTCGCTAAAGCTGTTTCTTTGTGCAATAACAGTAATTTAGATGCACTGGTGCTGTAATAGCTGGTGAACTACAGGTACAAGATGTTTACCGGCACACATATTGTTCAGGACCCACACTGGCAGTCGTGTTTTGCTGACACTGTTCACGATATATATTCTCATCAGTATTACGGGAGAACATTTTGACTAATAAACCTCATAATAAATGTTGTCATAACTTAGCCATGTCTTTTTGTCCCAATTGATTTCTGTTCACTTTATCATTGTAAACTAAAAGGATGTTTAGACATGCTTTTGGGTTTGCCTGTTTTAATTAGAAATGAAATTACATGCTTGAAAAGTACACTTTAAAGATGCTCTTGGCACTAACATGTAAGCAGACCTTAATATTTACTTTACATGTAACAGTGAGGCTACATGCAGAATTTTCCTGTATTTGGTAATTAAATTAAACTGTAATTAAAAAATTGACCTTTCAAAAACTCTAGTCAAATTTTGTAAAACACACATTAATATATATTTTAGATTTCTGTATTTGTATAAGAAAAAAGTCACAGTCTAGGCTGCTGAATTACTAAAGAGCATCTAATAGGGAATAAAGGGAAAGCAAAATATCATTTAGATTTCTCCATGGCAGTGTTGGTACTGTCTCAAACATCTATGATTTGTGCCTTTGTGGAACTTTTGAACTATTTATTTGCTTTTGTTGTTTTTTGTTTAACTTGGCTATATGAATAAAATCTGACTGGGGTGAATTTTGAAATACTTTGTGTCATTGGTTTTGACATGCAGATCGTTTTAAATTTGTGAACTCACAAATAGCCACATATGGGTCTAAAAATGGAAACTTGAAACACACTGCAATATGAAATTCCATTTGAATAAATCAGGTTAGTCTCTTTTTCTGATACCCTATAGGAGGTTTGAACAATATTAGAAATAGCAGTATATCAGCAAAGTGCCTGGATATGAATCTGCTCACAGAACGTTTATTATAACCCCAATCTCAAGTTGTGACTGTGCCATGGCTAAACATTTGTTCGTTAATGGAAATCCGTATGTCCAAGAGATGTACAAGACAACTTTATTAGTAACACCTGCTGATTCATGTAATTATCAGCAAAGCTTGTGGTACAGTTGCACAAAATGATGCAGATACAGGTCAAAAGCTTTAGTTTAAGTTCACATCAGACATCAGAAGGGAGAAAGATGTGTAAATGCCAGGAAATCAACCATTTATGAAATACTGTGCCTGTCTGTTTGGCATCAACAACCATTCCATGGTCAGAGTCACTGAGATCACATTTTTTCCCCTGTTTCTGCTGTTTAAAGCTCATCACCTGTATCTGTATGATTTTCTGCATTGCCCTGCTGCTGACTGATTGGCTAATTGGATAATTACATGAACGAGCAGGAGTCCAGGGTAGTTCAATGCGTGTATATTTGATAATGATGATATGTGAATGTTATTGCAGTACCAACTGCCTTCAGTTCACAAAGATTCCTGGCTTTAAATGCCTTTCCATGTCTCTGATGGTTTATTTAGATTTTTTTATTTAAAACATCTTACATTTAGCAAATTTCTGTATTACCATGATACAGAGACAAGAACGTTTCACTGAAATGAATGCAAACCAGGTTATAATTGTTATTACTCTTCATAAAATAATATGTAATGCCCAATTACCAGAAACATAACAGTCAAAAAAAGAGGTGTAAAAAGTATCATTATTAAATACTTGCATATATCAAAAATCCAGTACAAAATAAATTACAAATTGTTTACAAGTTAAAACCTAAAAATTACAGATTGTTTACAAAGTGGCCAATTACCCACTGACCAACTAACATCAGTGCTCAAGTCTCCATTTGGTTTGTGTGATTTTCTGTTTAAATGTTTCATGTAGCAGCTCTCCTTTCTTTTTTCTTAAGTTAGTGGTGTCCAATCTTATATAAATAGACAAGTGACTGGGTCTATTGTTTAAAAAATGGAAACTCAAAACACTGCAATATGAAAATCGATTTGAGTAAATCAGGTGATTAGTCTCTTTTAATACACTATAGGAAGTTTGAACAGAATTATCAGTATATCAGCAAAGTGCCTGAATATGAACGTCACAGAACGTTTATTATAACCCTAATCTCAAGATGTAACTGTGCCATGGCTAATCTTATCCACGAAGGGCCGATGTGGGTGCAGGTTTTCTTTCTAACCAAGCAGAAACCACACACTACTGAAAGTCAAGATTTCCATTGATTAGATCCATTGATTCAACACAGGTGGAATGAGGTTTGACTGCTTGACTGGAAGGAAAACCTGCACCCACACCAGCACGTGGATAAGATTGGACACCTCTGGATTATATGAACTGAAATCATAACCTAAAAGCACATCTAAAACAACTTCTCAAAATGAAGCAACAATATTTATGATACAAAATAACAATGCATGTGTTTATTTTGTTCATTATATGGCCAAAGCTTTGTGGACACCCAACCATCTAGACCAAGGTTGTCCAACCTTATCCACAAAGGGCCGGTGTGGGTGCAGGTTTTCCTTCCAGTCCAGCAGGGCTACACACTTCATTCCACCTGTTTTTAATCAGTGGATCTCATCAATGGATCTTGACTTTCAGTAGTGTGGCTGGAAAGTAAACCTGCACCCCACACTGGCCCTTTGTGGATAAGGTTTTACACCCCTGATCTAAACTGTTACGACAAAGTTGAATTGTACATATTTGTCTAGGGTTTGCCACGGGTAGCCTGGCTCTGACCTCTACCACACTGAACACCTATGGGATGAATTGGAATGCCTACTGCACCCCAGGTCTCCTCAACTCACATTAATGCCGACCAAATTGATGTCCAGCAAATCCCAACAGCCACACCCAAAAATCGAGTGGAAAGCCTTCTCAGATGAGTGAAGGCTTGAGGGCTCACTGCGTGGTTTGATGAGGATGAACATAACATAAATCATGTGCAAAGGCCAACCAGATCTTTTGATTGAACACCTATGGGAGACTATGGACCAACATATCAGACAGTGCTCTCCACCACCATCATCAACATGCCAATTAAGGACATATCCTTTGGGAAAAAAATGTGTTCAGTTGTGTGCAGTAAAGCTCCAGAGACTTGTTGAATCACGTGAAGAACACTGAAGATGTTCTAGTGACTCATGGAGGCCCAACATATTACAAAGACACTTCATGTCAGTTTTATCTTTAATTTGAAACCTGTCTGTATATACATATTCTGTGCAAAATATACAGTATTTACAATAGTAGAACTTAATTAAAGCAGACCTGAATTTTTACAGTGCTTTTCGTAAAGGATATTTTTTAGCATTTAATTTATCTTCCTTAGTCTGTTTTATTTGCTACTTATTAGCAAAGTTTGAGTTCTCATACATCCTTCAACAGTAGTTATGGCCATATGATCTGACCATACTGTTAGACTCCACCTCTGTTGCTATGTTGCTGAATAGCCAGTCATCATTCAGTGGTGGAGTTGAAACTGGATGAGGGTGTGGATTTTGATGAGGCGCAGGAAAATATTGAGCCACACCCTCAAAGCTCGGAATAATCTGATTGCCTCCATCATTTGAAAAGGAACACGAATCTGCTATGTGAGTGCTATCGTCTTGTAGTGGAATGTCAAAACCATAGCAGTGCGCTGTTGAAGAGGAGAGAGGATTGAAATGGTCCAAGTTTGGATGTAGAGTAGATCCTGATTCGATCATTTTCTTTTCTTCATCTGGAAGCATATAATAAGGATCTTTTACCTCTTTTGGTGGATGATTGTTGTAACTGAGATGATGCTCCCAGTTTTTAGGTTGGGTCTGATCTAACAGGTCATGTTTAAGTTCTTGCAAAACATGACTTGAACTGTTACCCTTCTCAGAGACACTCCATGTACAGTCTCCGGTTGAGTACTGACCCTCCTTGTTTACTGCTGTGCTTACTTCAGGCTGATTTATGTAGCAGTCCACTGTTGCTCTAGTGTGTCTTGCTTGATTATGGTGGCCACTGAATCCACAGTGTGCCAAGCTGTAAGTAATGTTACTTCTCAGTTCGTCCTCTACATTCATCTGCTGCAATCCTCCACAAATATCTCCATCACCACAGGTTGCTTGCTTATCCATGGTAAAGTCTGTACCTGACGTGTTAACAAATGCAAGGCTATCTTGAAAACAGCTCAGGTCCTTTTCATTGTGGACGTCCCAAACTGCAGCCAAGTCCATTTGGTCAATTTGTTGTAAATACTCTGCTGAGTCTAGCAGATCAAGATTCTCCATTAAATCCATCTGTAAGATCTCTGCAGAGTGCTGACTTTGGGAAGTGTGGTCATCACCTGGTTGTATTTGCACCTCAAAATCACATGAATTCAAAGATAAAGGAGACACTGGTGAAGTGGGTGTTAGATCAAACAATGTCAGCCAAAAATATGGTTGTTGTTCTCCATCAGGTGAATTAGCGATCTGTACATGTGAATTCTCTGTTATTCTTTCAATACTTTCAGGCGAGGTAAATACACTGTCTTCTAGAGTGATGTTGGAAATTGGTGGCGATTGCAAGTCACTCAATTCAGCAGAGGCACACAGAATTTGTTCCCTTTCACCAGTAAAGTCAGCGATGTCTTGCAGTGACTTCTCACTACTATGTTCTAACTGCTCCTCATTCGCCCTTATGCGGCTGACTTTTCCATTATTCGGGTAATTCAGAGATTTGTTCTCCAATGAGCTTTCAGTAGGGTTAGTCACAAGACTGTCTAAATCATTTTCCTCATCCAAGTGTTTTGTGTCAGCTTCAATGAAGACAGCAGTGGCTGCAGGGAAACAGGGATTACAAGATTACAACATAAACCAGAGCCAACATACAGGAACTACTCCTGACCATCAGAACTGCTGCCAGATCTGCTGTAACTATAGAAATATCAGACCTTTTACCTTTTCCCTGGCTTTTCTCTGATTCATGATTGTGAGTCGACTTTATTTCTGATTGTCTTTGTGACTCTGTATCCACGGAAAAAAGAGCTGATGCCAGTTGATGATTGGCGGCCTCTATTTCTGCAAATTTCCTATAACAATCGAAACAATCAAATGTTGGGAAAGAAAACAGGAATTTAAAAAAAAACTTTTTCTCTTTTCTCTGTTTTTCTGAAATACCTCTGGATCATGTTGTGTAGAAACCTGCGGTGGTTGACCTGCCGTTTGGATGGCTTGTTTTTCCGCGGCTTTTGCAAAGTTCGCATCATGTAGCCAGCTGCTGATGTCATAAATGTAACAAGGTCGCGACCCCATGGCATTCCTCGTTCCAGCCCCGGTTCAAAGGATATGGCGCTGGATGGACGCATTTCTTAGAGCAGAGGAGAACAGGCTTAACGTGAATTTTTCCTGTTTTTGCACCTTTAATTCCTTTAATTCCATTATCTCAAACAGCTATATATCGTTTATTGAGAATGTGGACTAATAAAATGCACCGCCAGATTTTTTTCTTAATATGCAAATGTCAGTTGATTTGTGTTAAAACGACACCATAAAAGCCTTAAACCTTTTTGCAGCTTCAACATTTTAAACAGGGTGCAAATGTTCAACTGTTCAACACCTAATTTGTTTTGAAGATTTTTTTTTTTTTGCATTTGCATTTTTTTTACATTTTCCTTTATATAAGCTTTAGATTATAGTAATTTTAAAAAGATCATATTAAGATTATTCGAAATATGTAGATATGATGCAAACAGACAACACAAACAGACTTTTTGTTCAAATCCAAACCTCAAATAATCATCATCATCAACAAGAACACATAAACAGATACAGAACAAGAGCATGATGCCTACAGACAGTTAATCCACCCATCTATCCATCAGCTTTAAACCTTACTGAAGAATATACCAATAAATGAAAGCCACACAAAATAATGAAGATTATATTAATTAAGCTAAAATAACCCCAATCTCCCTACTCACCTGTCCCAAGCATTTGTTAGCTCTGCACCATCTGGTAACAGTGAAAAATAGCTGCAATAAGAAGCAATGCTGTTACATCCATGGGCATATATAACTACACTCTTACACAATGAGTGAGTGAGAAAGGGAGGGAGAGCTGGAGAAAGAATAAGTGTGAAGTGCACTGGCATTGAGGATGCTGAAGAAAAGACTTAAAGAAGGTTTGTCGTCATCCTTTCAAATTAAGGACGGCAAGACATCACTGACAAAGAGAGTAGGAAGTGACTATAGACAGGTCAAGAAAGAAAAGCGGGGCAATTATCTAAGAGTCAACTGCTTTGGTCGTGTGGACTCTGTATGCATTGTGAAAAGGACCAAAGGCCGCTTGTTAAGTGTTAGCAAACAGAAGCCCACCAGTTAAGAACCCAAGGCTTTAATTGATCACTTTAATTGCCAGGCCTCATTAACACATTCTCCTGTCACAGAGCTCTTCTTGTTGCTACAGACAAATTGCCCTCACATTTCAACACGGATGCACAGCAGGATTGTTAATTTTACGTATCTATGAAAAAAATTCAACATCAGAGACTACTGAGGAATGATCTATGTGATCTATGAATAGGTTATGGGTAATTTATTGTGCTTTCTCTTGCTTTCTTACCACTACCATGGCATTTGTTAGGGAGGCTAGGAATGACACTTTGAACAAAACATACAGTGCTACTATTTTAATTCATTAAACTGCTGTTAAGGTGGACCACAGTATTTTGTGTTCTATTATTTGGCTTTAATTGGTTTAATCTTATTGAAACCACTAAGTTTACTTTCATTTAACTAAGATACTAAGAACACATGCAATGAAGTATACTTATATTATATTTAATATTTATATTTTATAAGTGAAACGTTAGCAACCTCAGCAAGTTGATTATGACCTAAGGGACAGAGATAAGATACTAACGTGAGATCCAAATTTATCTAATAAAATGCAGTCAGATGTAGCAGTCAAACAAGCAGAGTTATGAGTCAACAAGCTGGACCAGTGATGGATAGAGAGAGCCTGAACCATAATTCGAGCGAACAGGCAATAAATTGCAGGAGAGAAAATAATCAGAAGTAGTGCATAATGTCAGTAGCGCATATAGTAGCGCTTAAGAAGCAAATTGTTAGTTTTCTGTGAACTCTGGTTAACTGATATATAGAAGAACAATGATGACAGTCTTTTGGACACCTGTGATTAATTTTTTTTTATATTTAATATAGGATTTGATTATTTATCAAACATGCTTAAAGATCTTACTATATTTGCTAGTTTTAATAATCAGTGGTTTCATTTTAATTAACGGTACCATTCCTTTAATACAACTGGTTAATAATATGATCAACTGAACCAAATGTATTCTAAATGCTATATTACATGCTCATATTTGCCAGTGCGGTATACCGAGCAGCAGACGTTAGCAGTAAGAGAGGGGGTGGAGACCTATTTTTAGTATAAGCACACTCCACTCCAGCTGCTTTATAGACAGCCACTGAAGACCATGTGCTTTTGGGCTGGAGGGAACCCCACTCTCAATAACAGCCACCTTCAATACTCTCCATTCAATACTATGGAGAATCCCAGTCACAGAGTGGTGTCTTATGGAGGGTGTGTGTTTAACATTTGAATGATTGCTTATTTGAGACTACATGCAGGACAACTGATCCCAAGTGGTGAGTTGGACACTTTACTTTTGCGCCTTTATCTGTGTATGTACATCACCGTCATCGCTCCGCAATGGTTGGCTGCACAAGCGGGTTAGTACTCTCTGTGCTCTCTGGGAGTAGGGGGACTGACTGAGCATCCCAATCTCTTGTCAGTGGGAGGAATTTAGTGTCTCCTCTTTGCCCGATATACATGTTTTTGGTCTGTGAGAGGAAACCAAAGACCCCAGAGGAAACCCATGCAGACACACAGGAATAACATTTAAACTCCACACAGAAAGGACCCTGCTCTTGCACCTTTATAATAATTTGTAATGATGTTACAAATGTGGCGACACGGTGGCTCGGTGGGTAGCACCGTCGCCTCACAGCAAGAAGGTCCCGGGTTCGATCCCCGGGTGGG
>JAOUQY010000046.1:22458288-22473711 GCA_028566355.1 Doras micropoeus | reverse complement strand
AATTTTTCATGGGTGCAACCCACATTCTCAGCTCTGCTGCTCATCCCACAAATGCATGTTCCTTACAAATGTGGCACAATTTGAAAGGGAAATTAACAGGCTTTCCAATGGTGTAAAATATATTGCCAAAAAGCATTGTTACAACAAAGAAATAATCTACCAAATACACATTTCCTTCCTTCCTTCCTTAGCACTTTTTGTGCTAGTTTACATTCACCACCTACTTTAATAGGAACACCTGTACATCTCCAAAAAACCAGCTGCCAAAAGCTGCTCAAGGTGGTAGACCATCAGTGACAGCTAGCAAGTTACTTTCCACCTTCCACCTTCCAGAACTTAGTGGCTGCTAGAGATGGAATACCAGTGTTTGGCAGCTGGAAGTTGGTCTGTCTAAACTCAATTTCTTTAAACAGTGATAGTTCTGAAACACAAGTCACATAAGTTACATAAGTCCAAGTAACAGAAAAGTACCTGATAACCCAGAGTGTTGTATTTATGATTGTCTGATGCCTTCTGGTGGCTGAGCGGTTCCCCAACCCCATCCACAGCATCGCTTTCTTTTTCTGCCTCCTTCTGTTTCTCTATCCCTCCATCCATCCCTTGACCATTCAGATCCTCTTTATCTGGGTGGCATGGCCTCAGTTCCTCAGTTGCTTATAATGCTTTGGAGAAAGTAGAGTACAGTCTTGCAAAAGAAAATGGTAGGCCATCAGCAATAGCAAATCTCAGAAGCATCAGCAGTAGTGAACCTATGAAGGAGGAACTAGTTACGCCACAAATTTCACAGGATTTGAGCAAGACTGGAAACTGTACCAAGACCGGAAACAAACCAAAATTCACCTCTAGTGTAACAGCTTTGAGGTGTCAGTCTAATACCACTAAACATACCGAAGCAAATGTAACACCCGCATATGCATTTAATGGCTTATCACACAAATCAACACAACAGAAGTGGTTTCTATAACACGTCCCACACATGCTATATTCCTAACTTACATCATCTAGTTTTTTTTTAACCAGTCTTCTAGTTTAAATGGTTAGTTTAGTGGTTATAATTACAGTTTAAAAATTATTTGATTCAAAAAGAAACTACTGGTTGATTTATGGTACGTTAAAAACCATTTGAAAATACCAAGTGATTCACATTACGTTAAATATAAACATATCACCATTAAAGAATAAACACATGATTCACTAACCACACACACATGCGTAAAGAGATGAGAGACAACAGCCCACCCACAACTGACATCACTACATACCAAAACACCGGCGTTACTGAAGATAACTGAATAACTACATTTTCCAGGCAAAATATGGAAAGTCTGTGTCTCTACATCATGCGCATACAGTATTTTCTTTAAATCCCTGTCATACATGTATTTTTCAAATCCCTGTATGCCATACATATATCCATACATTGCTGGATGTTACCATCTATTAAAGCTATAGTCACTTAGATATAGAGGAAATGACAAGTTGCCCACCTGCATTAACACATTTCTCATTCAAACACACACACATGCAGCATTCAAAACTCTCAAGTTGAGATATGGACACTAGATTACCTGGGTTTAACTGCATCAGTCGTCCTTAGGTAGCCATCTTCAGTTCCAGTATGGCTTTCTTTCTTTGTCCTGCTGTCACTCTTCTGCAGCTCTTTCAAAACGAACTGGTCTAGCAAGAGAAGCTGGAATTCTTCCTGATTACAGTTAAGGTGTGTTCTGCAAAGTTTTTTTTTTTTCTAATCTGGTCTTGTCTGCTGTCTCAATCATTACAACGCACACAATACACTAACATCCTTAATCTTCCATTCAAATTTATTTGTATAATGCTTTAAATAAACATTGTCATTTACAATATACATTGTCACAAAGCAACTTTATAGAAAGTAGTATGTAAATTTAGATCCCTAAGATGACATGATGAGGAAAACTTAAGAGGAAGCAGATTCAAAAGGGAATTCATAATCATCAGATGTTTATAGTATAATTGTAAATCATTACAATATAAAGTGAAGCCTGTGCAAATTACATAGCAACACCACCTATGCAAAACATTGGTTGCTTCCTCCAGTGTGTATATAAAGCGATAGACATGCTGTATATGGAAGCTTGTAGAGTTGTTTCTGCCATGAGAATGGCAAGTTCTCGCGATTTTGCAATTTTCAATGCTGTTTAATAGTTGGAGCTCGTGAGATGGGTCATAGCATTTTGGAGATAGAAGCAAAAGTGCTACCGTAACTACAAGAATTCCAGCAAAACCTTGAACATTTGATAGCAGTGTGGCCGTAAAAAGACTCGTGACCAGCATCAGTTGGTAAGAATCATTTCACGTGACAGACGTGCAACACTGCCTCAAATGACATCAGAATTCAATGCTGGGGCCTCAACAAACATCAGCCTGAGGACTGTGCAATGTTGCCTCCAAGATCCTGTGGGGATCTTTACCACCCACTTTAAGGAACACCTGTACATCTCCAAAAAAATAATTTAGATACAGGTCAAGAGCTTCATCTAATGTTCACATCAAACATCAGCATGGTTGTTGGTGGCTGACTGGGTGGATGGAGTACTTCAGAAACTGCTGATAAGGAATTTTCATGCAAAACAGTCACAAGAGTCTTTGGAGAGTTAAAGATTGGAAGAAGACCATACTTCACATGTCCAACTTTGGTGAGCCTGTGCCATGTGTAGCCTTAGATTTCTGTTCTTGGCTGACAAGATATGTCTTCTGCTTTTGCAGCCCATCCACCTCTTTTCTCCCCACCACAGTTGAAAAGAGTAGAAGATCAGCAATTTCTAAAAAACTCAAACCAGCTTGTCTGCCACCAAAAACCATGCCACAGTCAAACTCACTGAGATCACATTTTGCCCATTCTGATATTTGATGTGAACATTAACTGAAGGATTGGACATGTATCTGCATGATTTTATGTATTGTGCATCTGCCACATGCTTGGCTAAATGAATGCATGAATGGTGTACAGGTGTTCATAATAAAGTGAGCTGTTATTGTACATACAGTATGCAAGCTTGTTGAAGGATATTCTGTTTGTGAATGCTGTGAATATGATGCCTTGGATGAACACAATCCACAGGGTACCATCCACAACACCAGAAGGTACAGTAACACACTCACCCAAAAAAGGTCTTTAAAAAAACTAACAATGCCAGAATGGTAAAAGGAAGCAGGAAATGATGCAAGTGTGAGAACAATCAGAAAAGCACTCATGTGGAATGCAGAGAAACAGCATACCAGACATAAAAAGAAATTAGAAATGAAACGTAAACAAGACAACATTTTATGATGGTCTAAGTGATAATATATCAAATCAACTTTGCGATATGTCATGACTGGGAATCCCGAGTAGTTCCATGGGACAATTTAGATCAATTACCTCACTTTAACATATAAAACACTCAGACATCTCCATAGACAGCATAATGCTCTCCTCAATTTTGGGAGGCTGGTGGCCTCCATATAGAGTACAGGGCAGTGAAGCAGTATCCCACAAATATGATTTGGAAAATAGGTTTGCTACTCTGAAGTGTCAGCAGGTATTTAGTTTGCTTCTTCCTAAACTCAGAATCATGGCCAAGTCTACAGCATATTATCTTCTCCACTGATCAGATGATGTGTCATTGTCTGGATTTGTTTGGACTGGCATAGTGGTGGTGGGCATGGTGTCAATCATGGAGGTGTAGCACTGGCCCAACATTGCCTGAGCTAGATTTTACCTCTCTGTTGAGCCTCTAAGACTCCATGTACAATCCTCCAGATTATAGACACCAAGAGTTAAGAGTTTATCAATAGGTAATGTACCTTTTATAGAGGAAGTGCAGAGGGGCTTCTTGTGAGACATAACAAGTAAATGTGTGCTTCGTTTCCTTACTGTTGCTGGGGGTGGGAGTGGGAGTGGGGGTGTAATCTAGGTTTAATCTAGGTTACTTCATAATAATAACGCATAAGATAAAAAAAAGTGCTTTATTCAAAGCCTGAAAACAGAAAAATATACATCAAAGGAGCTTGGCCAATATAGTGTATATCCCTGCCTTGAACAGTGTTCACTGGACAGGTTCCAGATCAACCAAGATAAAACAGTTACTGAGGATGTTGGAATGAAGTGTCTGAGGCCTGTCTAATTTGGAGAATGAATCCTTTCCCACTTCCTGTTAGTACTGAAATCACATGAAAGCAAAGCAAAGTTCACAAAGCAGCACACAGCTGCAGTTTAAACCAAAACCATTTTTAGTCAAACTATTTATGCATTGCTATTAAAATACAAAGTAAACCAAAGCATGATCTCATGTAATGCGCAGCCATGATGAACATATATTTATACATATTTCAAAAAAGCTCTTAGGTATAATGCTGATATTTTACTTTGTTTTACAAGTTAACCAAAGCAGTAGCAGAAAGAAAACAACTGATTTCTTAATGCAGAATTAAAGTTGTGCCTTGTAAATTACAATATAAACCTTAAAACCCATATAAACCTTAAATTACCTAAAGCTTTTTTTATGAATTCACTTGCTGGAAAAATAAAATATAATCATGAATCTTAATGCAAAAATAACCATAAAAATAAAGGAAATGTTCAACCAGGTATTATAATTAGTTTTTCATGTTTCTAAGAATAATTTGAAAGTTGAACATTTCATGTCCACCTATGAATACTGTAGAAACATGAAACAGTGGGTTTCCCTTGAAGGAAACGCTTCCAAGTAGAACCAATATAGAAAGCCTGAACTGTTAAAAATCACAAAAGTACACTTGAAGGACCTTTTTTTTTAAAAAACAAAAAAAAGCTGAACAATAATGTTGAAAAAGAATGTTAACTAATGTGAAATTCAACAGTGCATATAAAATGTGATGCAAAAAATACTCCAAACAGTACAAACATATGTCCTAAATGGCCATATACGGTTAGTGTGGTTTGTACTAAAAATGAACAAGAATAGGGAATGGTTTAATTTCCTTTGAAATATGTCCAATTTGTAATGCGTTGTTGATTACATAAACAACAAATCACATAAACAAATGTTTTGCCAAGCTGAGCAGGCCATCAGAGGCTTATAACATCTACATTAAAACATTATCATTTCACCTAGCTCGCCCAGCACAACCATAATGCTATTTAAAAATACTTCTAAAAAAATCTGTGCATCAATGCTGTAACAGTGTGCATTACACATAATAGATTGACATTTCTTAGAAAGTTCTTAATTATTATGTAGCCACACTTTTTTTTATTATATATATAGTTTTTGTGCATCTGCCACATGTGAGAGTTCAGGCATACTTTTCCTCTATGCTTTCTGCACAAGCAGTCAAATTCATATCCTTCAGTCTGTCCATACATTCCTGAAGGAGTGGGCGTGGCAGGATGCTTCTCCCTCCTCTGGTGCTGCTGTCAATCCAAACAATCAGCATCTGGTACTGGGCATCAGCAAATGCCCGGTTATCTCTCTCTGCCCTGTCAATGTCCTGCTCAGAAACATTTAGGCGACGCGCCAGTTCCTTAAAGCGACCGACAGGGACAATGTCCAGCAGAGAGTAAATAAACTCATGAGCTACAAGGAGGAGAAATGGAATGGGAAAGACAGGCAAAGTGTGAGTGTAAAAAAAAAAAAACATCATAAGCTACAAAAATGTTAAGTAATGTTCATGATACTACAGGCAATAACACACACATACTTTTGATCTCTTTGGGAATACAATCAGGGAGCACGGGGTCTCTCTGAACCGGTAACAGGTTGGTTGCATCCTCATTTTCCTCGTTTTGTAGACCTGTATGTGTTTCTGTCTGTAGGCAGGAAAAAGCAGAGTATGCACGTAAGTGTCGCGATAGGCAACATTACAATCCTACATGGCACAAGCATTTATACTACATTACCATTCCCACTTGATTCTCGGGGTCACATGACACGGGTGATTGACTGTACAGACTTTGCTTCCTCTTCTTCCAGCGTTTTACTCCACTATACAAAATAATGGTAACCAAACCAATTCCAGCAGCCACACACACACCTATAAATGCTGCCTGTAGAGGAAAACCTAGAAATGAAACCACATGCCTATTAGTGACATTTTCGCTTTAAAAAAGGTAATTATGACAAACGATCATTTCTCTGTAATATTCAGACACAGGTCATCTTAGGGGAGATGCAGCTTTATCATCAATTCAAATAATGACTCAGCAGGTAAAGTATCAAGCACGTTTTGTGACAGGTTGAATCTTCTAGGGAAGTTCCCCGATTATTCATTCTGTCTGACAATCCGAATTGCCTTTAAGATTCTGAGTCATGCCTGCTTTGAATTGAGGGACACAATAAAGTGAAACATTTCCAATGTATATTGCTGAGATGACAATATGATTTTATACTATATTTTTGTACACATTACAAATTAAGATTAGAATTTCACCCTTCCCTTCTTCTAAGGCACACATATACATTTAGAAAGCATTTGAGAAGAGACCAGGTGAAGTGTTCGGTATCAGACCTGGTGTATGAGGACTAGGACGCGTAGTCATGACATCACGTGGGCACAGGTCCTTACACTCAGAACTGCAGCTGGAAAAGAGCATCAAATATTTTTCAGAACCACAACCGTATTCTTGTTATTCATACATCCATGAAAGAAGGAAGGGTCCAATTTTCTGATGTCGTGTGTCTCACAGACACATATAGAGTGAATGCTGACATTGCACTCCTTACACTCTTTACTTCCATTTAACTACAGGAGCTACACTCTTTTTAAATGTAATGACTCACACTGTCAAATCTGAACTTTCCAGTAAACTGAGAGCACCTAACAGACAATTGCAGGTTTGACAGAAGCAAGAATGTGTTTTACAAGTTGAACATTTGCATTTATTGTAATTCTTACATGACAATAATACTCATAATAATAAAATGTCTTAGGAGAGTTTAGTCTACAATCTAATCTGACTAACGTCAGTTAATCTTAGTCTCCTGTTATATATATACATATCAAAAGGAAATATGTTGTTGTGATTGTTTGGACTCGGCGGTCCACATCATTCATTTTATTCATATTTATGTTTATGGTTTTTTTTTTTATTAGCTATGTTAATATAGCATTTGTAAGCCTGAAAATACGTCACAACCCAAAATGAGCATGTATTGCTTCAAAATTCCAATAAAGTTCAGAAGACTGTGGTTCACTCACATATGCTTGACAGTATTACTACATGTCTCCCTGATCAAACCAAATGCCTTACAGTACAATAAGAATACTTACTTTGTGCATGGTGCACAGTATCCTTTATGCACACGGTAATAGTTTTGTTTGCAGTCACACACAGTGTCTTCCTGCCCTTTACCTGAATAAAACATGAAATTACTATTTTGAATGATTGTAATAAAATGCAGATATCAAATATTACACACTCAGATAATTGTGTATGTCTGAGAGGGTATGTGTTAATTAGGCAGCAGCTTAGACTTGGGCCTTTAGCTTCTGCTGTTAAGCAGTTCTTGAGATATTGAAATGTGACAGTTTCAGCACCCCCTACGGAAAAATACAGAACGCGGAGGTGATGTGGGGTCTGAAATGATGTAAAGTTTGAGCATTTGACCCATCACCTGCTTTGAACAATTATCCACTAGGTGTAAACTAGCTAGGGCAGCGTGCCTCATAGAAGCCAATTTGCCATGGCATATTAATAATAATAATAATAATAATAATAAAAGCCATGAATTTGGATAGAGAGAGAAAGAGAAAAGAAAGTCTTACATGGGCTGATCTCCCTTTCACCTTCTCCACACTTTTTACAGAGTTCACATGACATTGTAAGTTCATCTACTTCATATTTGTAGTATCCTTCCTCACAGCCACATTTTCTGTCTTGTATATTAGTGCAATTTGCTATCTCAATTTCCTTAGCTGTTGGGATTGTGAAAGAAGAAAGGAATAAATTAGAGTCATGCACATCTGAACAAACATGGACATAAAGATTCGGATGAAATTGTAATTTACCGGATCGGTCGCATGCTTTACGGCATGAGAAGCAGTTTGGGTAATGGTTCATGTTGTCCTGGTACGTTCCAGGGCTGCATTTCTCACAGTCCGACCTCAGGCCCTGTCCTGAACACTTCCGTTTTAGTTTAAATCCTGTAAATAGAGAATCAGATGGTGTGGGTGCGACAAAGTCATTCAAATAGGGTAAAGTCATTGTGAAAAATTATACCAGGCTTAAATTTTCTGAATGCATCACAGGTAACATTCTTAAAAAATTCTAAGTATTGTGGTGTGTGGCGTGTATTATGAAAGCATCTTGGAGTGTCACAGTATGTTTTTTTTTTTTTCATATCACCCTCCTCTACCTTGGAAAAGAAATCAAAACATTATTTTTTTTTACAATAAGGGTTCGAGCTGATCCCGTCCTCGTGACAGACAGACAGTGATTTATAGACATTCAGGGTTGTGTTACCTCGTGGGCACTTATCACAGCAGTAGCCATTGTGTGGGTACTCATTCTCAAAACATGATTCAGTGTTGTTAAAGCCTTCAGTAGCATTACAGCACCATAAAACAGCCTGGTGTAAACAAAAGACAGGATGATTTTGGTTATACACACTGGTGTGGCTGGAATAACAGAAACACTATGTTTGGAAATAGTCAAACAGAATTGGTTATTATTCTTGTGTTCGTAAGCATGCCTCAGTCAGTGTTAAGGTTCTTCTTACCAGCAAAAACAAAATGCATGGCACAGATAACTGTTTCCATTTCCCTGTGTGGTGACTGCTTTCCATTTTGGCATTTGGTACTTAGTTCCACTCCATTACAACTCTGACCAGAAGGAGAAAAAAAGGAGAAAAGGAGAATGTAATGAAAACACTTGCTTATCAATCGATTCAAATTGTTCATGATTTGACTTCAATTTATTTGCATATGGAAATGCATTAGTGACAAAATACGATCGGAGTCGCGATAACTTCCTTTTTCTCCTGAAGGCCTGCGAGGCTTCACATCTTCGAGGAAATGGGACGTTACGGAAGCGCGAGCAATCTGCGCCGCTTAAAACTCGCTCATTTAACCAACAGTCTCAAAACCGCTAGTAATTTTTTTTCTGGCTACATCAAAAACTCTGACGTTATGATCAAGTCGTTAACTATAGTTAAATGTCGCCTGTTTTTTCCGCTTTTTTTAACTTTCTGTATCAGTCCGCCGCCCACAGCTCGCGATACTGATCTAAAAGTTTCCGTAACTGCGGCGGAGTCGAACTTACAGAACACCGAAGAGTTCACGTCCACCTGCTCTCAGCCGGATCCCACAACGCGAGGAGCTCTGCCGTATTCATCAGCTCTGGAGAGGGGCACACGTTAGTTAATTTCAAAAAAGAAAGAAAACAAAAACGACGGAAGCTCGAAGTTAGTCCATTTCTTGTGTGAAGAAAAAGAGGAGGCAGTCTTTACCGAGAAACTGCGTCACGTGCACGCGCTTCTCCTCTCGGGCGCAAGCAAGTTCCTGCTTCCACTATCGAGGATAAGCCAGTGAACACAATGAAACATGAGTCACTTTCTTCTCATGAAATATGTCTCAACATTTCAGCAATCTACTTTTTTTTTGGTATAAAAATTTGTGCTACTTCAACCTTCATAAACTGCTTTTTAATGATTAAAAACTTACATCAAGGGAGCAAATTGAGAAAATATAAGACTGACTAAAACATTGTCGCTGTTGGTGAGCTGAAAAATCTCAGCATGTGACAGGCAAAGGTTATTGCATCATAAAATATAAGAGTCTACTGTGTTCCAGTAAGCAAATGTAGGCCATGAAACGCTGGCAACTGGTGAGTCATGGACACCCAAAGCTCACTGATGTGCATAGGGCACGAAGGCTAACCCATCTGGTCTGATCCCACAGAAGAGCTAGTGCAGCACAGAAAGTTAATGCTGTCTATGATAGAAAGGTGTCAGAAGACAGTGCATTACAGCTTGCTGTGCATAGTGTTGCTTAGCCTCAGACCAGCCAGGGTGGCCACACCCACAGTGTAAGCATCAGAACTGGACTATGGAGCAATGGGAGAAGGTGGCCAGGCTGGTGAAACGTGTTTTCTTACATCGCTTGGACAGCTGGGGGTGTGTGTGTGTCAGAGAGAGAGAGAAAGTCAGATCCATTGAGGCAGCAACTCGCAACTTACAGTACTTAAAGGATCTTCTGCTAAGGTCTTGGAGCCACAGCACATCTTCAGAGCTCTGGTGGAGTCTGTGCCTTGTTTTGGTGCAGCGGTGGACTGACACAAAATTAACTCAGGTCATTTTAATGTTTTTTTGTGTGTGTGTGTGTGTGTGTGTGTGTGTGTGTGTGTGTGTGTGTGTGTGTGTGTTTGTGTGTCTGCTTGTTTTTGTATCTTTGTGAGGACCAAAATTCCCCATAAGCATAGGAATATCTGACATTCTTGGTCTTGTGAGGACATTTTGCTGGTCCTCACCAGGAAAGTGTGTTTTTTATTAATTAGCTGCAGTAGTAATTATGTCAATGCAAAGTTCTCACAAGTATAGCAAGACAAACATACACACACATAAAAGGTCTGTCTGGAAAGTAATGAGAATGAAATTCCCACACTCAGTAGGGCTTACACATGGGGATGGTGGTTCAAGGTCAGTTAAAGTGGGATCTCAGATAAACAATAGGATGCATATCAGTTGCATTCTAGCCTTCGCAGTGCCCAGGCATTTGTTTTTGTGAAACTCTGCTGAAGTGCCTCATCACTTTGGAGCAAATGTTGAAACATTTGACCAATGGGCAAGAGGTGAGAATATATCCTGGATGAAACACAAGTCTTTTGCAGGGTGCCATTCACACACAAACTCATTCACACCTAGGGCAATTGAGAGAATCCAATTCATGTACAAACATATTTTTTGGGAAGAGATCCCAGAAGAAGGCAAAGCAGATAGAGAGAGATTATACACAAAATGTACAACACACAGTAAGCCCAGCTCGAGATGAAACCAAGGAGCTGTGACCCAGCAATGGTTCCCCTTTGTGCCACTATGCTGTGCTAACATGTCAAACACTTAATATTTAATTATGGGGTATGGAGTTATTTTAATGTGCGTACATAATGTTATCATATAATGTCATGGGACAGTGGTTGCATTTCACTTCATTTTTGAGCAATGATAAACAGTTGATAACTTTGGATTGCATTCTTGAAGAGTAACTAGTTTGCAATATGCTAAACTAGTAACAGACACTATTTTTTTCATAATTCCATAACCTATTTTACAGCTGTTTTATAGTTGCTCCTTCTGTGTATACGAGCTTGTGTGAGCTCAAATGATGACAATTTCCTGATTAAAAAAGTCACATCCTGAAACAGTTTTTTCCACTTCCTCTGTGATTCTGCAGTAAGTAAGAAGAAAAGTGAGAGGAGTAGTACAGTGTAGTTTGCAGTGTGTGTGTATAGTGCAGTACAAACTGTCCCTTTCTATACAGAACTCCCTACTGAAGGTAGGGTGTTTTTCTCTGTTTTGTACACACATCATGTGAACAGCATAACAGAAATGTGAAATGTGATTGGCCTTATGTGTACAAGTGTTTCTCAGATTGATTTAGGAAATATCATAATATTTAATTGACACTAGTTGATGAGTTAATTATTTTTTATACTTTGTTGCCTATGGAATACTAAAAGAACAGGATTTGTATTCAGGTATTTTGTCACACACTGGTTTAAACACATAATGAACTACAAACTCCAGAATGATGTGCACAGCTAATTGTACAGTTTTTTGTTAATAACTTATCTATCAGGTATCACAAATTGCTTTACAACATTGTACATAACTATAGATTTGGATAGGGTGAGGTCATGGATTGCCTGCAGCCAAAAGCCGGCATTTAAAGGTTACAAGTACAAAAGTTTACTGTATTCTAATTAAAACAGGTAGATTACAAATGCATATCCATAAGATAGTTAGAGCCTATAGCTAGAGCCTGTTTTAATGCTGCAGACTAGTGTGGCATATACATGCATTATATACTGTATGTTTGAGAATAACAGTGTGCTTTGGAATTTTACATGAATGCAGATTATTTCTCAAGATCTGATATGTGAACATGGGATCAAACCCTGCTATTCATATCAGGAACTCTTCTCTAATGCCTTCTATTATGATGTTCATTTTATTCTGCATTATCTTCCCATATGTGTTGTGATTATATGTGTTTTATATATTTTCACTGATGTTTTCACTGCAGTGTGAAAATTGCCCAGAGGTGAACAACTTTCACACTTCGCTAATCAGAGGAGTCGACACCCCCTATCAGTCCCACACCCTCCATCCAAAACTGCTTCCAAAGGCCTTTCATCCCATAACACTCCTCTATAAGGATGTACTGATGGTAGAGGCATTTTACACAATTAACATTAACATTCTAAATATCAACAAATGTCAACATTTTATTGTATCTTGGTGGAGACCTTGTATCAATGTGGTATGGAAACTCCACAAGAAGAAATATAGCTGACTGTTTTTTTTTACATTAGAGACAACCAGTTAAGACAAATACATGTGTGTGTTTGCGTGTTTGAAAAGAGAGAGAGAGAGAGAGAGTGAGTGAGAACTTAAGAAAGCTGATTCAGTTTTTGGTACAGGTATGATCTATTTGGTTACAGAGACGGTAATCGTGCAGGGTGTGGGGTCTTTTCTCACTTTGCAGCCTGAATTCTGTTAAAGATAAACCTCAAAGTGTCTGCTCTGTTCTAAGTTTACTATGCAGTGGGAAATGAAGAGTGAAACAAAAAGTACACGTCATGTGACTTTCGTGCTGCTACATTTCTGACCTCAATGGACCTAACAGTTTACAGGATATAGTAAGTCATGACCTACAAAAGTACTTACAGAGTACTTACAGAGTACATTTTTGGCCTATGTGATTGTGATAGAGAGAGAGAGAGAGAGAGAGAGAGAGAGAGAGAGAGAGAGCATATAAGGGGGTGATTGTTTTGGAATCAAAGTTAAAACTGTCAAAAATAAATGTAGATGTTAAGTGGAAATAGTGAAGGAGGAAAGGTTAAAAGGCTTCTGCAAGAGTGCAGTACTGCTTTGGTGGTCTCAGGTTAGTTCTTATATAGTTGTTATATGAGTCATGCGACATTTATGACAAGGATTAAGAACCAGCTTCTTACAGCTTCATGATCAGAAGCTTCTGGGGGTCCTACTCGATCATATCTCACTCATCTTTTACTCTCTCACGGTAATGTACCGGTTTATTACTATATGTGCTAGAACTCTCATTGTAGTTAATGTCATGATATTATACTTCACTAAATCAAACACAAGCTATTTACAAGTTTAAGAGAACAAATTTTTCTTGGAAAGTTTCTATAAGCTCTGAAGTCTATAAGCTCATCCCTTTTAACAGGTGTATTTTAATGTGTTTAGGCTTCTAGATCAGATTCTAAAAGTTTTAGATAAGCTCAAAAGTATTAATACTGGATATTTGTTCCTGCATATTTGTGTGTACATAGTCAGTTAACTATTTAAAACAAACCTTATTACAGAATTACATGACTTGTAGTAGTACATATGAAGGATACTTTCATCTTCTCACATCTGCGTATAAAATGCTTCATTTAAAGAAACTGTTTCTTGTCCATGCATCTATACCTTTGGTTTTTATTCAAGCAGATGCTGATCTTGTGGTGCAGCTTCCTTCTTTTGACACACTTCCTCTGTCATGTCCGTCCACTGAAGTGTGAATTTAAGGATGAATATAAAGACACAAAGGCTATGCAATGCTGCTTGAAATGTAAACCAGGTAAAAATTTTTATTTCACGTGAAGTGGGTTAGAAGGGCTCTCAGTAGTCTTTTTTTTTTTTTTTAGATCTATGCAATTAGTTCTCCAGTCGTCAGACCTTTAAGTTAAACAGTCCCTTTGGTATTACTAACAAAAACCTTTAAATCAGGCTTTCAAGTATGGGCTCTGAGATCATTTAGATGTTTTTTAATGCTGTCTGTCTGTAAAAGTCAAGTTAAAATAATGCAGGTGATCAGATATTAGAACATCTAATAAGCAGATGATCTGTCTAGATCTGTAATTATCCCTGGTGTTTGCAACTTTTACACTCAACTTATATCAGTCATAGAGAAAAGAAGTAAGTAAAATGGTAAATTTCATTTTTAAAATGAAAGGAATTAGTAATAGATATAAAACAAAGATAGATTTCTAGTAAAGAGATCTTAAAAACAAAGATTATATTTACAGATGATGATAACAGAGAAATGTTAATATGTGGACCAATTACTAATACATTTTCATTAATGTTATATAAAAGGTAAATGAACAACATGGAACTAACCACCAAGACAACATTACATTCAGTTTTTTTTTTATTAATTAATTCAGTCTTAAAAGTCGGTTGTCTGTGACACATGGTGTTCTTGAAAATGATGACTTGATCTCCTAACTGTAACTGCCATAGTTACTGAGACATACCTTTACTGACACATCATTACTAATATGTCACACCAGCAAAATCAGAATCTGTGGCTGTCTGAAGTAACCTGTTACCATCATCTGAATGATGATGATCCTTTGTATGTGTAGGTGAACTCATGGTGAAGAGATGCACGGCAGGTGTTCAGACGATATGTAAAGAGTGTAATCATGGCTACTACATGGATGAATACAGTAATGAAATGGAATGCAAAAGGTGCACTCAATGCAACAAAGCACGTAAGTCTCTAGGAGATTTATCATTTCAGTGAGCATAAGTAAGTGCATGAGTGTGTGTGTGTGTGTGTGTGGTGCCCTGTGATGCACTGGCACTGGTATTCCATCCTTGTACCCAGTGTTCCCAGAACAGGCTTCAGGTCCACTGTTATCATTATTAGAATAAAGCAGTTACAGGAGATGAAATGTTCATCAATATTAGCTCTTTATTTCAGCAGTAAAGCAAAAGCCTTGCCATTTCCCTGAAATATCACATTAATCATATGAAAAGTCTGAAATGTAACATTTCAATGCTGAAATGACAGGAACATAATGAGTGGGATTTCCCCTAATTCAGCTTGGTGGGTCTTCTGGTAGTAATGGGGGTCTCAGTCTCAGACTGAAAACACTGAGTCATACAAGGATGAAGATTATTGGCTTAAAATCAAACAAACTATAACGGTTTTTGGACAAACAGTTAAACTGAATCAAAATAGAAAATCTTGTCACTTTAATATGACACGTGACTGATGAAAGGCTAAATTGTTACTAAATTGTATATATAGACATAAATATGTATAGACATTAAAGAGCTTATAATAATAAAAACTCTGTTTAAAAAACATTATAGTTATATGACTATATTATAATATGTACATCTATATTTTATTGTATGTATGTATGTGTGTGTGTGTGTATATATATATACATACATACATACACAT
>JAOUQY010000046.1:22404189-22428590 GCA_028566355.1 Doras micropoeus | reverse complement strand
AAAATCCATTCATCCCATCCATTTAATCATCTCAGATTCCTATCAGGCACGCAAAAGCACTACAGGTTAAAGATTGCCCCTCAATCTCCTACTCCTCACATACACAGATGAGGGGGTTCCATTTACAAATCTAAAGCTACATTTGAAGCACCACAAGAGTCAGCAGTTCTCTCACAGAGGACTTTTATTCCATTACAGGTTTTAGCAGACTGATGCCTTCAATATTTTAATATTCATTTTGAACCTCACACAAACAGAACAGGGCTTTTCCATATAAAAAATAATTGGTCTACAACTTAAAGCATGGCACTTCAAGCAAGTTGTTGAGAGAATAACCAAGTTTTCAAAGACAAGTTGCATTTACTCCTTGGTTGCCATGTAGGCCATCAGGTCACAGACACGGTTGCTATAGCCAAACTCGTTGTCATACCTAGGAGAGAGAGAAATGATCACTCTGTACAGTCATAAAAATAAAAAGAAAGAAATAATCAGCAGCAGTACATACCATGTCACCAGCTTAACAAAGTGATCATTAAGGGCAATTCCAGCACCAGCATCAAAGATGGAGGAGCGGCAATCTCCATTAAAATCTGTAGACACCACCTGTAAAAAGTAAAGAAAGATTGATGCAATCAAGGCAAAACTGACTGCATACTGGAGATATCTGACAAAACGCACAAACCAACACATCTGGGTATGCTGATGAACAAAGCATTAGAACAAGCAGAAGCCAGGCGAAACATGTAAAGGCTTATTAAATGGTCAATGAAATACAGCATGCACTTATTCTTCATTAACTAGGAATAGTTTAGCTTGAACATTGTATTGGCAAGCAGTTTACCAAGTTTCTCATTATTGGCAACTGATGATCACAATGAATGTTTAATGCCACCTACCTGGTGGTCTGTGTATCCCAGAATACCCTTCATGGGGCCCTCAGCTGCAGCCTTAACCACCTTCTTGATGTCATCATACTTGGCCTGCAGAAGAAGCAGGGGGGAAAAAAGGAATGTCAAATGTTTCAAATGTCTAAAAGAAAGGAAAATTAAAATGTCCAAGAAGTTTTCATAGTTAAGATGTCACAGTAATAAAAATGATGGCCTTCAATCCCATTACAGAGTTCAGATTATGAACATGTAACAGGCAGAGGCATTCAGTGATTTACTCACAGGCTTCTCCAAACGGACAGTCAAGTCAACAACCGACACGTTGGGAGTGGGGACACGGAAAGCCATACCTGTCAGCTTGCTGGGGGAGGGGAAAAAAAGGAGCAGTTAGAAAATCAAATTGAGAATTTGACCAATGGCTAAATGGAGCCAAGCTCAGAGGTGATATGAATTATGGAGGGGGGGGGTGATTTTACTTTTTAAAACCATGATTTGGATGCATAAAACCTGTTACACCTAGTTGGTAAAAGTTAAACATGTAAGATCTTTACCCTCATATGACTGCTGTGTTGGATTTGAAAATTGTCTTGAAAGAATGAGGTCAAGAACTAAATTTAAGGCCAAACAGCCAACTGCTGGTGTCCTGAAATTGGAATGATAAATGGTTGCATGGTGGAACTGACCCATTGAGCGCAGGAATGACTTTTCCCACAGCCTTCGCAGCACCAGTAGAGGCTGGGATGATATTCTGGCTGGCACCACGGCCATCTCTCCACAGTTTACCAGAAGGACCATCGACGGTCTTCTGGGTGGCTGTGATGGCATGGACAGTGCTCTAAGAAGGGAATTACAAATTCAGTTAGTCATTGTATGGTTGTTCTGATAATTTCATGGAATGCTGAAAAATGCCTACTCACTTACCATAAGACCCTCAATGATGACAAAGTTATCATGGATGACCTTGGCCAGAGGAGCCAGGCAGTTGGTAGTGCAAGAGGCATTGCTAGAGACAGAGGGATGAAATGTCAGTCAAACCAATTCAGGTACAAAGGCATTTTACCAAGCTGTGGGTATAACCTCATATCTGATTACAGCCTGCCCCCTACAGGCTACTGACTGGACTTGCATCTTTACCTGACTACTTTAAGGGAGTTCTCATATTTCTCATGGTTGACGCCCATGACAAACATCGGGGCATCAGCACTGGGGGCAGAGATGATGACTCTCTTGGCACCACCCTTCAAGTGAGCCTAAGGAGAGATCCAAGACCATGGATCAACCACAAGAACTGTATTATTTCCATTACAGCATTATTCAAGTATTTAAAATACAGCTTCAAGTTAGTGTTTGAGTGCAGGTTTACTTACAGACGCCTTCTCAATGGTGGTAAAGACACCAGTGGATTCCACAACATACTGAGCACCAGCTTCACCCCACTTAATGTTAGCTGGGTCCCTCCTGCAAGGATGACGAGTACAGGGGAGACAATGTCCAAAAAAAACCCCCACAAGATAACATTCAGAGTTCTCTATGCACATATGAAAGTGAACTCACTCGCTGAAAACGCTGATGGCATGTCCATCAACGATCAGTTTGCCACCCTCAGCCTTGACCTCTCCCTTGAACCTTCCATGGGTGGAGTCATACTGGAACATGTACACCTGTCCAGGTAAAAAGAGGAGTAGACAAACATGATTGAATAGTACAAGGGAGAAATCAAAGTAACGAAAACTAATAGATTTCTCCAAATGATTAACTTCACAAATGGATTACGTAAACAATAAATTCAACACATTTACACCATAGGTGTGATAATAGGAAAGACTGGACAAAACTCACCATGTAATCCAGATCAATAAAGGGGTCATTGATGGCCACAATCTCCACCTTCTTGGAGTGGAAGGCAGCACGGGTCACCAGACGCCCAATACGACCAAATCTGGAATGAAGTCATAAGCATACACTGTCTGCCACTCATACTCGATGCACAATGACTATGGAGAACACAGCTTGGCTGACATGCTACAGAACCAGGGTCAGCCAAATTAAAAATGAGCATCTTGCCTATGTTTGTCCAGAAGTAGGCAAGAATAAGAGCATGCACAATAGATTAGAGGGAGATTGTTCACCTGAAGCAGACCTTTTTATTCATCATGCATATGCCTAGTCTTTATGCCGAGAGTCAAGATTTATACTTATATTTATGAACTAAAGGCCCCATCCCGACTACAAGACACAGCACATTCTTTCAAAAGAAAAGACCTCATATTTAACCACATTAAATTCTGTTAGCAGTAGCTTGATGGACACCAAGTATTACTACATTAACTGGAAATGTATAGTTCAAGCAGTCTACAGCAGACATTTGCTCAAAGCCATAAAAGACTTGGATAATTGCAGAGTAACAATGGTGACAAAGGAGCTTTCAAACCTGCACCTCAAGTGATAGCTTTGCTGTGGTCTTTAAGACTTGCATTGTAGTCTTAAAGCAAACTACACTGCAAGATAATCAGTTGTAGTTGGCAATCCCATCACCCATAACTAAAACACCAAACGACAACATGAACTTGTGGAACTGCCAAAAGTTATTTATGAGCTCAAAAAAATAATAATAATAATAAATAAGTAATGCATTCAGCTGTTACAGGGACTCTGAGGACCTCAAAAAGCATTGAGCCAGCAAGCCTTACAAGGTATTTAACAGTCAAAGACGCAACAGCCAATGAGCAACTCTGCAGATACTGTGAGCCGCTAGATGGCAGAAGCATTCCACCATTGTGAGCAGTGACGCCATACCGTTGTTTTCCCAAATCACCCACCAGACCAGCTCACACCACTTACCTTCACACCTCATGCTTAGCTGTGTCTCACATGCTAGACGCCACACATGGCTTTACTAAATGTCACTACTAGTCTTCTGACAATAGCACTGCCTGATGGTTTTAAATTTAAACAGGGTGCTTTACTGCTTCTAGTGCCAAGTAGAAGAAACTGATTAAGGATAGTCAGTGAAGTCTTTCAGCAAACACACCATTAATGAAGAAATGAGGCTCTTTTTAGGCCTCATGTGTAGTTCAAATCACTAAACCAGAGCTGAAGAACAATCACCAAGTCTGATAAGGATACATGCAGCCTGTAAATAACTTTGAGAACTGCATTTGTGTAAAATCAGAAACAGATAAACGCTGGACTAAAGATTAAAGTCCTGTCCTAGAGTAGCAATGAGGAGGAAACATTTTCTACACAACTAGTTACAGTTTAACATTGGAATAAATCAGACTTGAGGTGTGTGTGGGGTGGGGTGTCACTATCTACAAGGAATATAGAACACAAAAGCAAGTTTGTTGGCACAAAACCTCATTCAACAGCTGCCTGCAGATCACAGGAGCAAAAGCTGGCTGCAGGCTTTGTGCTCAAGTTTGTCCAGTACGGCACTCAAAAGGACACCCCAAGATTATCTGGGTGCCTTGCTGGTCAGGCTTTACTGTACAAGAGTGCAGCAGTGACCTCCGAGTTATTTAGAGGGCTCACATTTCTCATCATCGTACTTCAGTCTTGTTGCATTCTGACGAGAACAGCTGTTGCCTCAGACAGTCCTGTCATATGGCTATCATGCACACACACGTTCAGCACGGCACGTTGTATGGAAGAGTGTAGGGGGAGATTTCAAAGGCAAACTGCCCCTCAGTAAACAAAAAGAAGGGTTGTGTACTATGTGATAAGCTTTGCCTCTACCTGACGTCACACTGACGACATGATGCACACACTGCAAACAGATTGCACAAAAAAAGCGCAATCCATCACTGACTAATGCAGTCAGCTCCCTCCACATCGCCCTAAAGCTATCAAAAGGGGTCCAATAGGTCAATTTATGCAACTAAAAATCTAACTCCTGAAAGGCAACTTTAGTGCAGTGCTACAGGGCCAATACAAGTGAGCTACATGTGTGATAAGGCCCTTCAGCTGCTCTTGAGATTTTGCAGGGTTGCCAGGCTGAAACAATGAGTTCCTTCTAAAGATTAGAACAGAGGCCAGTTACATAAAGTTACAAAAAAAAAAGCATCAGCCCAAAGACAGATATGCAACTCTGTCAAATTATCCCTAATTATTTGCAAATTAGCCCTAATTATTTTAAAAGCATTAGCTGTTCATAATTAAGACATGTTTTCTCCCTTTTAAAGCCTGCCATAGGCCTCCGTGTAAACTGCAAAGTTTTTCAAAGTCAAAGTTCTTACCCGTTGATGCCGACTTTAACCATTTTGTCTGCTTTGTCGTCTGAAAGGAAAGGGCAAATTAGACATCAGAGACCAGAAGTGTGACATGGACAATTTTATGTCGCATTAACAGGATCTCAAGTGTACCGTGTACCCTGCAAACTAACTGAACTGTTCGGACACTCTGGTAGGTGGCATTCAGCTAAAGTCATTCTCGCCGCAGGAACAGTGATGGAGGCGGAAATTAAACAGTATAATTTAATAGAGCGGTGAGGAGGCGTGGGGCACAAAGGCATGCTCACCAAGAGAAAAGCTATAGGAGAATAAACATTAGTTTCATCTAAAAAAAAAAAAGGAGTGCTCATAAAAGTAGCATGATTTTAAGGGCAAAAAAAACTTACACAACAATGGTTACTACCAGAGAATTTGTGTTCACACATGATCAAAATACCAAGAGTACAGCCTACAAGAGTCTTATAACAACTGCTGGCTACTTCATCCTGCGAAAAGCAAATGAAACTCAACAAACTAACAATGAAGAACCTAAAATTCGTGCACTTAAGCTTAATAAGTTGTTTAAGCATATCACTAAGCAGGTGGAAGCTTTCGTTACCGTCTGTGAGAGGCCTCTGTCTGTCTTTGCACTGGTGTGAGTGAGGAGAAAGTGCACACCGGGCCAAGTTTTATTACTGGCGAGACGCGCTAGCCACGCCCCCTAACTTTAAAGCCCTAATCGCCCCGCCCCTTAACAATGTCAAGGTCATGCTGTGGACCAGAAATACCTTCGGTTCTGTAAGGCCAGATTCCTGGACTATGCTAGAACCCACACGGAATTGACCACAATACATTAGTTAAGGGGTTTTATTTATCCAAGTTAATACTCATGTAATGCGCTTTGATATCCCATAATGCAATGGTCCATGTTTTATGTCAAGTAGGCCTGCATGATGTCCGCATCCAAAACGCCCTTTGCACTAGGGAATGGGGCGTAGTGAATCACTTCTGACAGTGATTCACCTGTTTTATTACAAATTCTAAATGAGATAAATGAGGTGTGTTTGGGCAGGAAAATAATAAACAGAACTCCTGCTGTCTTAAATAACTATAAATAATGTAATTAATATAACACCAGTTTAAATCTCAGTAAGTTTTGACGATCTAATTCAGATTTTATTTAAATTCACCATACTGAAATGACTTCATCGATTGCAAATCACATGCTTTATAAAACCTTTTATACTTCACCAAAAATTGCATTCTTATTTTGTTTTTTTAGAACTATGTTAAAGTATATGTAAAGAAATTTAAAAGGAAATAGCTCTGAGTTGTCACATCAGATCAGTCTTCAGAGAGAGCAATTTGAAGTGAGAATGCTTGTCTAACTTTGACCTTCTCACAAGCCTCAGACAGACACTGAAAGAGAGCCTGAGCAAGGGATCAAATCACTCTCTTCCAGCGTGGGTGACATTTACCAGAAAGACCATGACCCTTCACTTTTAATCAGCCATCCCTCCTTCACTTGCATGTCTCCATCCCTGCCCTCTACCTGTGAGTGTGTGTGGAGACTCACACTGTTGTCTCTGAGAGCCCTGCCCTGATCAGCCTCCTACCAGGGAACATGCAGTAGAGTGTATGTGTGTATGTGTCTGCTGCATGCAGTTCATGCATACATTTCTAGAAAAATAAAACATAAAAAATAAACCTTTTTACAGTCAAAGTAAATTTGATCCTAATTTCTCTGTGCATGTGCTACTATAAAATGGCATGTTAAATATTTTGTTCAACTGAACATTGTGTTAACGGTATGTCTCCCTTATGGAACAAGAAAAAAGATCAACACATTGGGTGAAAAACTAGTTATTTAAAATAATTAAGGATTCATTTCAAATGAAAGATATTTTAAGAGTTAAATTAAAGTATGAAAGTCTCACAGAGATTGGTAGTCTGTTTGCTATGAGCTTTATTTTTCCCACAGGTGCAATAATGTGCCGTCTGAAGTTGCTGGGCTCACATGTTTGTGCTGACAAGGCCTCCACTGTAAACCCTCTGCCTTTTGGCTTCAGTCAGTGGTCTTAAGGTCACAGATCAGGAAAAGGTCAAACTCAACATGTATGGTGTGTTAAATAGGAGCCTAGTTAGGTTAAGGTTGCACCTAATCTAATGTCACAGCCCAGTGAACAGCCTTGTTATTAATTTAACTCTTCAGCTTAATCACAGGCAAGTTTACGGTGAGAGAACTGAATCTCAAATGAAATTAAATCTGAAATTGCCCAGAGGCAAACCCTGGATGAAAGTATCAGATCCTTTTTTTTTTTACATGTCACATTTCAATCAGTCAACCCTGAAAAAAAACATACAGTAAATTCTTATATCAACAAAAGCTATTGTTAGGTATGCAACCGAGACAGCTCTGCAATGAACGGATTAGCAGCAGTCGTTATTTCCAGAGTTGCAGGGATGTATCAGAGTGAGATGTGCCTTCCTACATCTACACTGTGAGAACTTTTTTAACGCATTGGTAAAGCACTTAGTAATTCCTGGTTGACCAAGGGTTTCAGTTTGAGACAACCATACACCTACACATATACTGGAGACCTCAACATATTTTACATGGCCAGTTTGTATATGGTACAGCTATAAAGAAGAAGCATAGGTTTGCTTCTAAGGCAATAATGCTACAATTTGCATGTGGGTATATGTGTTTTCAAATAAGTATTTTATCTCCAGGACTCCAGGAGAATCATTTTAAATGCTTTTATGTAAAATAACTAACACCCACTCAATTCATCTTGAACAGTGATTTGAACTATTGAACTATTTCCCAAACATATAGACCAGATTTGAACTCTTTACAACAAGCATTAATGGAATACTCCTTGTGAGTACATTTATTTCATTTCTAGTACATATAATTCACATTGGTTTTTGGTATGAGCTTTGGCTGTGTATGTTAATGTGCATTTTGTATGTTCCCCCCTTTCCTCTTCTGCAAAATATGCTGGACAGGGGCCAGGGCCAAGCTAAAAATAATCTAAAACCCAAAGGCTGACCCCACACCCTTTATATATACAGTTATCTGCTCCAGTTGAGTGTTTGGAACAAGGCACCTTGCTCACTGAAAACCGAAGCAAACAGCTTCAGTAAAATTTAAGTCACTCAGTGCATATATCAGATGAGCTAACAAAGGTTTATCCAATTTCTCTTTCGACAGCAAGCTGCTTTTCAACTTTACTTCACTGACACTGCAACCGAGTCTTTATTTTTTGCCTTGTCAGTTTTAAACATCTCTCCAGTCTAGCCTGTCTATTTGAGTGTGTTATAGATTAACTGTTAGTTCTGAAGCTCTGTGTTTGTTATCTATATTATGTGGCCGAGAGCTCAGAGTTCAGAGTCTCGCTGTGGTTAAAGTGCACCCTGAGCAGACGTTTGGAGCAGTTCTGAAATTTAGAAATTGTGCCACCTAATGGCAAAAGAAAATGCATTTAGGTCTTAATAATGTGAAATATTTTGATTTCAAGTGGCCATTAGTAAATGTTTAAAATACAAAATGGGTGAACAACCTGAAGAAACAGACCTTTCTTAAGGTAAAATATATTAATCAAAAGTATAATAGATTATTTTAGTAATACCTCAAAGATGGTCTCTCCATATAAGCCATGAATGAGTCCATTACATAAGAGCATTTAATGAAACGTTAACATGCTTCATTTAGCAAATTTAAGTCAATTTTGAAAGTTAACCACAGCACAGCAGTGTACACAGCAAGAATATGGGAAATGTTCCACTTTCTGAGCACTACAATTCTGTTTGGGAGGCAAATTTAACCAGAAGGATGAAGAATTTTTATTTTGAACTATAATACATTGTTTTTTTTTTTTCTTTTATCAGAACTAATCAGTGGCATATTGTTTATTGCAGTTTCACAATACTTGTACTCAGTGATTCCAGTGATTGTATTTTAATGGACTTAATTTAAGTCGCAATAACAGTTTTATGGGGAAGAAGCCTTACACCTCCCCACTGACAGGTATTTAACTGCTACAACACTGCTGAACTTACAGTTAATCACGTTTGCTCCCCTTAAAGCGAGTAATCCATTTAAAGCTGTAACTTTTAATTGCTTCAAAGACTCTGTGATTTTTCTAATTGGTAGGGCACAATTACATTTTAATATCACTGCAAACCCTTTCATCTCATTTAATTGGTGCACTTGGTTGAGCTACTTTGTGCTTATGGCTATTTCCAGATAATTTTTTCAAAGGCGTCTTCATAAAGTCTGAAAATATCAGACTTCTGCAGTTGAGGAAGATAGAGTACAGTATGGCAATAGCATTATTAAATAGACCATCTGAGCATTTCAGTAGTCTGTCCTCGTAATAGGTTGTAATGAAAGTGCTCTAACTGGCTATTTCATACGGTTAATTATTGAGTACAATTCAAACAATGAATTGGAAAAACTTCACTGAGATGTCAGCTTACATTATAGCAAACCTTAATTACATTCTCTTGCTGTGATATTACCAGGAAAGTGTGACATGCTAGGAGGTGGAAAAAAGTAATGGAGAAAAGAAGAAACCCGTATCAATGTTGATTATACTGTATATTTCAGTAAGGAAATGAATAAGATATTTGGATATTTAGATTTTAGCTAACAAGTTATTAGTCAGGTCTCACTCCCCTAAACTCTCCTCACATGAGACTCAAACTGTATCAAAAAAGCAGGCATGTCTGAGGTATTGAGAAGGGACCTGACGTGACTGGATATTTAATGCTGTTTTACACACCCTGACTAAAAATTAGATCCGCAGAAGACAGTGCCATGTGTATGATGCAATACAAGAGGAATGAGCCTGAGTGACATTCAATGCTGATACGTAAAGGATTTAAAAGAGATGAATATATCCATAATCCTTGAGCCTACACAAGCATGCACAGTGAAAAGAATTACTGGCAAGAAATGAAAGGAGAACTCTTTCTCATGCGGTATCCATGAGAAACACAGTGCATGTGGGTATATCAGCACCAAAAATATGTGTACCGTACATCAACGATGAACATTAGTATGGAATGAACAGCTCATTATGGAATGATGCGGTCTGAATTCCAGTCATTTTGGAATAAAGGATAATTAGGATTAGTGTGGCTTTGCTGAAAATATGTGCCAAGAGAAAAATATTTTCATCTTTCTCTCCCAGGTTCGATAAAGTGGAAGCTTTCACTGGTATCCCCTGGTAAGTTTATTTTTTCGCATACAAATAAGACAGAAAAAGGTGATTAGATACATGCGCACAGATCATCGGAGACTGAGTAGCATAAAACAGAGCTGGTGAAATTTCCCTTTGAATACAGTGTGGGTGTCGAAATTGCAAAGACAGGACGTGTTTAAAACTGAGAAAAGTTTCACTGCTCTTTCCAGTGGTGCATAAACAAATTTTGATACAGGGAACAATGCAGATCCTTAACCATTTAACCATTTTATTCATGCCAAATATACACAAAGTTGAACTGTGTTAGTTTTTTTGCTCATGCATATCCTTCAAAACAGTCTGAAATACAGTTCATAGATGGTCCAATATATAATATATATTAGAATGAAATATAGTCCCATGATTCACTATGATTTATGATTTTATGATTTAATACAATCTGTATGTATTATCTAAGAATACATAAAAAAGTACACAAAACATTTTCACTCCTCTACCATCACAGCATAGACAGAACTAGAATCACTAAAATGTTACAGCACTTTATAATAAACAATTTACAATACAGTATGACAACATGACACCTTAAAGACAAGTGAAAAGTAAAAAGTGAAAATGTAGTGAAAGAAACTGCACGAGAACATCACCATATAGAGGAGAAATACTGACTGTAGACTGTCACTACGAGGAACAACTACCTGATGCTTAGAAGCCATATCGGATTGCTCTGTCCCTCTGTCTGTCACTAGCAGCCAAGGCCACTCATAGATCCGATTCGGTCTAGCTTCAGGCCAAAGCAACCTCGGTTCCAACCCCTCCGAGACCGGTCTGACAAAGCTCGCTTTTGATTGGCCAGAGCCCCCTTGAGGAGACGGACCCAGGAGTTTTCATTCTGCACAGGTATGTCAATCCATTTGGGATTTTCTGCAACTTTGACTCCAGAATTAAAGACCTGTACCGGCTCTTCTGATTGGTCACTTGTGAGATTATCCAGGTCATCAAGGGTCAAAAGGTCATTGTAACGCTCAAGGAACTGTTCGATGACCTTTAGTAGAGAACAGGAAGGAAACAGCTTTATGTGTTATGATTCCAAGTGGCAAACTACTAAGCAGTGGCCTTAGCTCTAAAATGGCCATCCTTAAGTAATATTCATAATAAGACAGCATGTTGGTTCTAATTATGCTCTAATGTTTATCTATGGCTCATGGCCAGCAGATATGCGTGAGTTCGCCTACCTGCATGGCCCGGTCGGGGGTGTGAAGACTTCGACTGTGGCTGGGTTTCAGTGGTGCCAGCAGGAGCAGCACTGCCAGAACAGCAGAGCACAGCATCATGCAGCAGAGACACACGAGTCCAAACACGCAGACCTGTATTCCAAACCTAAAGGAATACAATACATTTCAATTCATTTAAAACTTAGTTAAAGCACTCCATCATCATAAATAGCAGTTTAATCTTTGTGAAATCTGAATCATAATCAGATTTTAAAACTATTGTTTTAAAATAGGGAAGTGTTTCAATATGATTGGTCCTGTTTTTAATTATTTCAGTTTTTTAGGAGTGGTATTTCTTATGGCTTGTGACTGAATGTTGTCGGTGGTAACTATTGTGCTGCCTTATTGGCTACGGCTCACATGAAAAAGAGATTTTTTTTGCTAAAAACAAAAAAACGAAGAAAAATACTGTGAATCTTAGAAACACAGGAAAGATATACTGTATATACACTACAACAGCAGTGTAATTTCCTAGTAGTGTGTCATTTCTAAATGCTGCTTTGGCATGGCATTTGTAAACAGACAATTATAATTAACAATTAAAAAAAGGTTACAGAATATATTGCAATGGATTAGTTTTTTCTATACTAAAGTTAAGAATTTATAGTGAGAGTAAGGTGAAGAAATTATGGAAGATTCTTAATCAGAGACGAAAAAATTATTCCAAATGGTTAGATAATCTTTGATAATAAATAAATATATTGATGAGGATTTGTGAATGAAGACAATTCCCAAAGAATTACAAAAGAGTTACTCACCAGAAACTCAATGTACGAAACCCTGTGGCTGAATGTTCAGTGAGAGCTCTGCTCCATCCTCACTCTCCGTCTGATTCTCTTGCTCTCGTCTCCCTCAATATTTGGCACCTGCTATGAGCATCCTTTTCTCTCCTCCTCCTTTGCTCTCACTCTCCCACTCAGAACTTGATTTATAGTGTGAGATTTGTGTGGTGTGTGTGTGTTGGAGAAGTGTGTCACTAGCGTCTCCTATATGAGAATGGGATGTGTATTAACTCTGACCACTCCCCCAGACATACGCTTTTGCCTCCCCTCAAACAGACACACAAATGCACACACCTTGTCATTGCCTTGTCATTCTGCAGGTGATGGAAGAGCTACAGAGCACTTAAATGGTTATCAGGTCAGTCCGTCTGGTGGATGCTGCCTGCATGAGTTTCCACATCCTTTTGACCCTTTTTTTATGGACCCATGCTTGAATAAACACACATGAACACACAAGAGCTGGTCCCTTTTCTCCTCCTCTCCAAAATGATGTCACCCTTTCCCGTTTTCGTTCCTCATCCTACCGTTGTCGCTTTTTCACTTCCCTCTGTTTGCCGGGCTATGCTCTGGTGGCCAAACATGCCCCATCCTGGAGCAGGGTTATGATTGCTAAACAAATGCCAGCACGTCTTTAAAGCTTTCCCTCTAGATGACTGTAACTCAAAGCCTTTATCATTTTTAACCTTTTGTGTTTTCATGCAACCCATCTGACAGCATTTGTGTCAGGTTTCACACCAAGAGAAAATCCAAGGCTGCTGTAGCATGCAGTAAAATACAGTTTCTCCATGATCATCTGCCCAAGTGGCACATTTGTAATCTGGTGTCAGTGGTGAATATTCATTATTTTTCCTTCTCTGTCTTCTTTGTCCATCTTTTCTCTATTCTTTCCTATAATACTTTTCTGTTGTTCCTATGTTTTTTCTCTCTAAGAGTAACAGTCTGCCAGTGCCATCTGCTTGCAGCTCCCCCTCGGCCTCCGAGCCAACACTCATGCAGCTCAGGCAAACACTTAAGCACGCAGACATACACACATACACACACACAGACACATACACACACAATGTAAAAGATATGGCAACTCACTCATAAAGTACAACATATAAATTAAAACATTCATAGATGCCAGTAGAACACATCAACACACAGACACACAGACACATCTCTGGCCCTGTAAAGCAGCTTGAGTACAGTGAATGGCTCTGCTGTTTGATCAGGTTGGTGCTTTTACGGTTGTGTACCCTGTCTCCCTCTCTCTCTCTCCTAGTGAAGAATAGCTCTGCTCTGCAGACAGCTGCTGCCACTGCTGGCCAACTGCGCAAACCCATTTTCATACCTACACTCTGCTGTCAGATATCACTGCTCTCAACACTATTAACCATGCTTTATTGTTTCCAAGGGAGACGTTCATGAGCATTCCACAGGTTGTGCCTTTGGTGAGGACACACAGAGGTAATCAATTTAATCACGTCAGAAGACATGGAGGAATTAGTAAAAAAAAGAAAGAAAAAGTTTGTTTGTTTTCCCGTAACAGCAATGGCATGCACTTCCACACACACTTAACTCCCATAGCTTTACTCCATTCTACAATGACATTTTGGCAGTGGTTGACAGCAGAACGTACCCTACTTTACATTAGACCATCACCAAGACTGCAGAAGTGTAATTGGGTTGTGTAGCTCTCTTGGGTTGTCACTCGAGGGAGAGAAAGAGTAAAAGTGAAAGACAAAAGAGAAAATGTGAGTAGGAGGACGGGTGGGCGAACAGAGGGATGAGATGAAATCTGAAATATGAACGGATGGCAAGAGGCTGCTGGAATGCACTTGAGCTTCACCTCAGAGCGAGGGAGAGAGAGCAGCGAAGGTGAAGTGTGTATGGATATGTGTGTGTGTTCCAGCTCTGTGGGCAGGGACAATAAAAAAAAAGTGAAAAGGTGTCATGCATGGATGTGTGTGGGCTGGATCATTTCTGTGTTAGTGTGCAGGTGGAGGAGAGGACAAGAGACTCACTGAAGGGCAGGAGAGCACAAAGTTGAAAATAATTTTTGGAGTAAAAAAGCTTTGAGTTAGAGGAAAAGAAAGAACAAGTGACAGACAGAAAGTAAGGGAAGGATCGAGGGGCCCACAAAGGTGGTGATCATGTCTCGCCAAGCTGTGGCACAAGTCTCACAGTAATGACTTCATCTTACTGTACACACACACACACACAGTAAAAAGGGCCTAAAACTAATATTTACTCTTTAAAGTAAGGAGATTTTAAATTCCTGAAATTTTAAAATCACATCGACATGATATAAACCAATAAAAGAATACAATTAAACATCTTTGAGTACAGGAGAACCACCTCCACAATATGCAGTAGTAGTTAAAGTATTTCATAATAGTGCAATGAGGCCAATTTTAAATGAATAAAATGAGCATGAGTCAAAATGATAGTAGCCTACAATAATGTGTGTAAGTGCATTTGTGATCTGTATGATATGTAGGCTCCAGCCCCCCTACACACCTTTTCAATCATATTTGTATGCCGGAGATCGTTGTAATTAACTACTTACAATAGTGCTCAATTGGAATGAGAGGAGGAAAATCTAAGCTCCATTAGCCACAGGTCTGAACGCCTTTAGCACGACGCGCCATTATCTCCTCTGAGTGATTCCACAGCACTGTAATTAAAATCAAAGCTTTGCCCACACTCTGTGCTCATATTGGAACAATGAGCAGTGATTAGCATGTTTTCTCCAGGAGAGAAATTTCGCTTCACAGTAGAGACACCGGACGCATCCATCGTAAGCGGTTGACTGGGTTGGTTGCCATGGTGATTGTGGTGAATGGCGGGAAAAGTGAGGCTTGGGACGGGAGTTCATGTGCTAAACGAAACCATCACAAGCCTCTGTTAAAGGCGATGAATGTACTGCGGTCAGATGTCAGCAGGGTTAATGTGGAGTCAACTGCAAAAATGCAGGTTACAATTCCTACCTTAATGACAGTTTAGACAGAGCCACGTAAGACCTGCACTGACCCCATCACACCCCTGTGTTCCAGCCAGGAGAAAAGCATAGAGTTTGTTTTATAAGTGTATATGCCTGCAGGTGGTGTCTTTTCTGCATGTTCTTTATACCTGCAACTTAGAGTGTGTATTATTTCAACTTATTTTGAAGATAACGTTTTTATAAGTGAAGAGCGAAGTTATGCGTGTCATTTAGATTTTGTGCAATTACACATGAAAGATGAAAGCAATTAAGGTCAGTGGCCTAATGAGAGGTGTTTTTTAGTGTGCTACAGTATCTGCAGCTAGTACAGTGAAATGTGTGCCTAACAAAACCATTCTATATATATATAAAATAAAAATATATAGAATAAAACATTAGCTACTTTGTGGGAATTGTTGTGGGACATACTGTATATTACAGTTGGTGAGAATGTCAACAATTTATAAAGATTTCCAAAATAAAACATTTAGACAAGTGAGTACTTTTTGGTTGGATCTACTGAGGCAACCTGCCATATAGCACAATGAAATAACCTTCTCCAGGGCCTTGGAGAAACTTTTCAGAGGTCACAGACAGCAGTCGAAATGTAGTGCAAAAACTGAGAGAGACAAAGTGGTAGTGCACAACAGACTATACAAAAAGTACAATAAAATGGACAGAACCTTAAATACAAACAAAACAAGAAATATAACACGTTACCTTAAATGTGATGTATAACACAAATATAAAGCAAAAGAGTGTGAGTCATTCATCAGATGAAAGAGATGGTTCTAATTGGTAAGCTGAGCTGATTGACTCATTGAAAATAGCCAGAATTCTTATTTGCCTTTAGTTGTGACACATCTTGCATCTCCACTGGCACACCTAAATTATATATTTTTGGCTACACTAGTGGTTAAGGAAAAAAAGTAACCTATTAATTATGACTATTTTTAATGGAATTATTGTAGTACATGTCTAAATGTGTTGCTCTACGAGAGGCAAAGCAAGCAAATTTCATGTGACACTGAGTGTCAAGGAGATCCTGAAGGCCTGAAGGTCCTGAAGATCCTGAAGGTTAATGTAGCAGAAATGTCAAATATGCCACACATTATCATGCTCACCAGTCAGAGTTGGGCCGGAAACTACGTGCAGTACCAGCTTCTGCTGAGGATATTAGGATTGTTAAACAGAGCTGCAACAATAGTCCCCTTGGGTCTGTTTCAGATGTGGGCTATCAGCCTGTGGCCAAATAACATTAACAGAGATGAGTCCTTGTCTTGGCAAGAGGGGCACAAACTCTAACTCTCTCAAGTTCTGCTCTTGCTGAAGATGTAAACTTGTTCTCATTAAAGAGGTCTACCTGGAAACAGTGACCCAGCTAGAGTGACAATCACCTCAGTCACTCCTGCCAGTAGTAAGGTGCCACACAGGCCAGCAGAACATAGAGCCCCAGTGTGAGAGAAGAATACATTAACCAGCTGGAACTAAGGGCATCTATCGAACACTCAAATACTTCTTACCAATTCTGAGTCACCACCATGTGCTGAGACTGAGAACTCATTTATCAAAATGGAACAATGGTGCACAATGGTGCCACAATGAGTGGCATCTGGAAGTGATATCCCAAATCTAGGTGAAGTTTGTCAGGGCACTTGTGGACCTTTTTGTCAAAGCCAAAACACACTGTGGTTCTCCTCATCGAGCTGGACAGTTTGACAGGTCAGGATGTACTGGGCCACAACAGACCTCACTGTCAACTGTGCACATTTCTTCCTCTACCACTTTTGTCCACACTGCAAAGAATTCTACAATCACACCAAAGCCCTGCTCGTGGCCCAAAAGTGTCCCTTGAGACATTTGTTTCCAGTGCTGCTCTCACTAGCGGATGAAACACCTTTGCAGCATGATTTCTGCATCAATCTACTGTCCAAAATAGATAGAAAGACCTGGAACTCTTGACTCACTGTGGGTTTGGCCACTCTGAGTGAAAAACAAGTTGAGGACTGTGACCCAGCAGTCCAAGAGACACTCTCGAACAGAAAAGCCTCAAGTGCATAGCTGTTTTATGCTGGAAACAGTTCTGTGAATGAGATGCTAACCTTCATCTGTATCCAGTGTATCCAGCCTGGTCCTGAGAGTACTAGTAATGTGTATATGGCAGCCATTGCAGCATCCATTTGTGCTCCATGCTCCCAAAAGAGCCCAGTATTAAATATTATGCTTGAACTGGACTCCCTTAAGACCTCACTCATGCTGGATGCCAATGTGAAATGAATGTCTCCAACAACTGCCTATTTCCCTGCTGATTACTTTAGCAAGAGTGAAAGAATTACCTTCCATTAAAAATATGCTTTCATTGTAAGCGTAGGTGGCTGGTTCTGTCCAAAATCATATGATCTACTTGATTTAGCCACTCAGTTGGCCTTGCAGCATTCCATGTAAGGTAATTTGGTGAGTATTCCCTCCTACTTCCAGTACATCCCCCTACAGTACTCCCCTGCCTAAACACAGACTGGCACATGGGGTGATGGATGTCATAACCTGGGATTACAGATGGGCCAGATCCCTAGCCTCTACTGTGAACAGCAACCCTACAAGTCTCCACCTCATGGACATTACCTAGAAGTGTCCAGCAACTCTACACTGTTGCTACCAGGGCAATGTTATCCACCTTTTTTAGGTTCTGAAATGGGGTCTACTAAATTTTTGCCCTACTAGTGGTGTGTGTGCGGCGATCATTTCAGAATACCTTTCCAGCCAGTCCTGAGGTGGGTTGGTTCCTTGTGATATCCAAGTATAAATGGATAAATTCCCTCAGACACACACCAAAATCTTGGAGAAAGCCTTTCCAAAATAAAGGGGGGTTGGGGTGTCCAACAAACTCATATATAAAGGTGTAATGGTCAGGTTTTGGTCAGAAACACTGAAAATGTTTTCTTTGTACTTTTGTCAGTTAAATAAAAGTTCAAGCAGTTTTTAGTTTAGATTGCATTTTTAGAAACTGTCCTAACTTTTCTGGAAATGGGGTTTGGGAATATTTTTATAGCCATTGCATGATTTGCTTGATGCATTTGATGTACCATGAAGGTGGTAATAATTCTGGTGCTGACTGTACATTCTTGCTTAAACCCAACGAAATGTCTTACACTCTGGGGCTGCCATCTGTCATTAATCAATAAACACAAGTGTTGGTTTATCAGTCTATATTTACCATAAAACAAGAACTCTTGCTTTATTTCTTTACTTTCACAGGGTCTCTTTTCTTTACTTTTGCCCCAGGTATTTGTGCTGTGATACTGATTGAAGTGGCAGACATTTGAAAAGTTTTCTTAACATCACTGGTTAACCACAACTGCCATTCCATGACAGTGAGTATTCGTGTTTTCTTTTTCTTTTTAAAGATATTCCAATATTGCTGCATGAGGCCTTTGATACAGTGCCGAGTCATTTGCTTTAAGTACCTAAAATGCTTGTGGTTTGTTCACAGTTATGCAAGCTTCACTATGATTAATACCTGATAAATCCAGTCACCAAAGCAAGAGCAAAGGCTAAAACTGAAGCACTCACAGCATGGCTACGTTTCCTATTAACAATGCCTGTAGTCAGTGTTCTAGATGTGTTTAGATGCATTTTAATGTTTAAAAGGATGACTTGATCCACACAACTATAGCCGTTTTAGCAAAATATCCAGCCACCTTTGTATCAAAGTTTATTTTGCCAATGTAACATTAATGTCTATATAGAACCTGTAAAGAACCTAATATATGTAAATCCCAAACTCACAATGTATGCTTTTACACAACATTAGTTCAAGAAGGTACGGTACAACATCTTATTCTTAAACCATTATTCATACAGGTAAACCAAGATATTGATTCACATATGCTGTTGTTCACAATATACTTTGCCTGGTTTTGACTAGAATCACAAATAAAAATCCAGGGTCTAGCACATCTTAAAAAAACATTCAAGTCTTTTTAAAGTCCACAGACGTACACAATGTCTTAAGGAGTTTTCTTGTTTTATTATAAAAGCTCCAGTCTACTGGCCAGCCTCCTGTTTCTTCAGCACATTTTTTAATTTCTTAAATTTGTTTTTCCCCATTTTATTCTTCCCTTTTTTAAAGAAGTTCTTCTTATTCTTTTTGTTGGTCTTCTTAAGCAAGCTTCCCTCCGCTTTCTTAGTCACAGACTCTTTTGTTATGTCTTTGTCCTCTTTTAAGACTTTGAGCTTTTCTTTGGTCTTGCCTCCCTCTGAATTCTCTTCATCCATTTTTGCCAGTTTCTTTTTGGGCCCTTCATCCTTTAATTTTTTACCTTTTACCACTGGCTTTTTCTTGGCAGTGCTGCTGTTGCTAGTAACTTTTGATTGATGCTTGGCCTCTTTGGCTTTTCCCTGTGTACATTTGCTCTGTTGCTTAGACTCTGGTTTTGGGTTTTTTTCCTCTGATGTAGCAGCAGGTGTTTCTGTTTCGCCGGCCTTTTCATTCTCTTCTGTAGCGCAAAAGACAATTAAAATAAATGAGAAAAGTCGGAAACCATTCGGGCTAAAATTTTGTATGCATCATCCTTCTTACTGTTACCTGCAGGTGCAGTGGGAATGGTGTTCGAGAACTTCTTTAGCTTTGCCACAAAGAAGCCATCCATGTTGTGCAAATGTGGGTAGAACCTCCGAGAGAGTTTAAGTGAAGGATGGAAACGTCGCTCTTTAAATCTGTGCACAGGACATTGACAAATGTAAACATGAAATACGATAAATTGTTGTCATTTTAGAAAACCATAGCATGTCCATGCTGGGACAAACATATGGCATTTCATATATACGTGATGATATGCGGCACCTGGTGAAGCCTTCTTTGCCGAAGTCCAATCCTGTGGGGACCAGTTTTACGTTTCTCTTCTTTAGGGCATAATCCACGACCCACTCGTTCTCTTCCACCTATAAACACAACACCTTTTGTCACAGATGTTTCTCCACAGTCCAACTTCATAATTAATCATTGTGCTATTGGGCCTTCTTGTTTAGCATGTATCACTGCTTTGCAATTTTATATTAGTTCAACAGCAGGACAGATCAAAGTATTATAGCATAACCCTAACAATGGATTAACAAATCAGTAAATGCATTGCTGGTGTTTAACTACCTGTTTAGCTCAGTAATTATGCCACCAAAAATTTCCAGTATAGCCAATTAGTTCAAATATAACAGTGATCTCATCTTAGACAATTAGCTTCGATACCACTGTTAATTATTAGTAGTAGGTAGGTAGGTAGATCTGGTTTATTGCCATTCCAGCACAGTTGGGCTATATACATGGCACTGGCATATGCACATTATTTTTCTAGTTGAAAATAAGGTAAAGGGCAGATTTATATCTTAAATTTGACCTTTTAACTTTAAATAATCGAGGAAATCCAATTATGCAAAATAAAATCACAAAGTACAACAGACCGTGCAGCACTAGCTATTACAGTTCAATTAGGTAGCAAAGTATTTATTAATTTTAGGTTGTTTTTTTCTGAGGAAACTGTAGAAAGTTGAACCCTACATGCCAGAAATCTCCTAACTGCCTAAGAAACAGGAAAAAAAATTGAGAAGAATTCTTATCTTTCGTTAGACTCTCATGTGCATTAAAAGGCTCACCGTAATGGAGCAGGTGCAGTAGACGAGATAGCCACCCGTCAGTGAGTCAGCGTTGACTGAGTCAATGGCAGCCAGAATCAGTTCCTTCTGTAGATGAGCCGAGCGCAGAATATCGGAATTGTCCTAATTGGCAGAGGGATAACAAATTATTCAAGGCAAATGTGTTTCTTTCATACTCAAAATGGAAAATGGTGTATGCTTGAGCAGCATTAAAACCTAATATGTAAAAGCTGACATGCTCATTTAAATTTCGCCCAAAGAGGAAAAAAATGAATAATGGAAAACGCTGGCAAAGTAAAAGCCCCAGCTGTTCCAATGAGGAAGAAATAATGAGGGTTGCAAACCAGGGGACATTAATTACTGTGATACACGACTCCATTGTCATCTTAAATAATAAGTATCAGTCAATACCTGGGACTGACAATCAATCCCATAATAACATACTAAGCAAGCTGGGTCATGACATATTTCTCTTACTAAGTTATGTGAAATATCACAACCTTGATTGCTGCAAGCTTTAAAACAATTTGTGTTCTGAGAGTCTCATGCAAAATCTGTCAGGTTAGGCAACACGACTCGAAAAAAAATGTGTTTCAGTGTCTTGTTCTGACCAATAACAAATTTTTAATCTGCAAAAATGCTCATGAATATTATACAATATTAAACATAAATAATAATAATAATAATAATAATAATAATAATAATAATAATTATTATTATTATTATTATTATTATTATTATTATATAATGATTATTATTATTGTTAACAACAATAATAATAATAATAGTAATAATTTAATATTAATATTATTAGTAGTATTGTTTTTATTATTTTTACATTTTATCTTATTTATTTATTAATTTAAAGTAATACCTTGCTAGTTTTCACTGCCGGATCTTTGGAGATGACCCCTGTACCTGAGCAAGGTGCGTCCAACAACACTCTGTCAAAACCGCCCATCACCTGCCATTCACAAAAACATACACAGTTTAGGAGGACACAAGACACAACATGCGAAAGAGAGGAGAACGTGACACAAATATATTATGCTCCGTGAACAAAATCAGGAAAGCAAATACAGCAGTTTGGATAAAAAAGGAAGCCATGACAGAAAAAAAGTGAGGGAGAGTTAGCAAAAGTGAGGGATTATTAAAAGGTGGTGGCTAGACGGGGAGTGGAAGCAGACCTTGGGAAACTGTCTGCCATCGTAGTTACAGATGATGGAGTTGGTGACCCCCAGGCGATGGATGTTTCCCACAACACTTTTCAGCCTCTCAGCACTGGCATCGTTAGTGACTATAACCCCTGTGTTTCTCATCAGCTGGGCTGGAAAACACATAATATCTCATGATTCAGGAAAATAATTCTACCCCAAACTCAGGTAAGCATTAATGACAAGCTCCACGTGCTTTAGCATTAGATATAAATCCTATAACAAGTACTCAGAAATGCAGCATATGACATGGTGGATATGATTACATTTTTTTCCCATCATATAAAGTGTAAATGCTTATGGGTAGTTTGGAATTATATACCTTGTAACCAAGAATCTACCTTTAATATAAATATTAATTTTTTTTTATTTGCACAGAGAATTACACTAAATCAGAGGTCATCACATGATAAAGCATGAATGTTCTTACCCATATACGTGGTCTTTCCCCCAGGAGCCGCACTCATGTCCAGCACAGACTCCCCCTCCTGGGGAGAGAGCGCCATCACAGGGAGCAGTGATGAAGCTCCCTGCAGCATGTAGTGTCCAGCGAGATACTCCGGAGTTGCACCTGAGGAAAACAAAGCAAAAGGAAAGCAAATTACTACATTAAACACCTTCAGAACTTGCAAACAAGGTGTCCCTGTAAAGACACCATTTATCTCAATCGCTATAAGACTAACCTATGGGAACTGAGGAATCAAAGATGACCAGGCCCACTTTAGACCACTTCCCCAAAGGATCCAGATTTACACCCCTATTGATCAGAGCCTGGGTGAACAGAAAATCTTATATGTTTATTTCAAATATACATTTTGAGGTGGAAATACAGGTCAGTATATAGATTCCTTACCTGAGCGAGGTCTCTCCTCCTGGTCTTAAGGGTATTGGTCCTGATGGTGACGGGCCTCTGAACTTCATTGGCCTCCAGAAAATCTATGAGCTAAATTGTAAATATAAACAGACACCACACCAAAGAGAATTAAAACATATCCTCGTTCTTTTAACACGCCGAAAGTGAAGCACAACAATCACTTATGAAGTCACTTAATATTTAGTGATGTGCTGTCAGAACATATAGAGGTAGCGGGTTTACCCGTCTACCCCTTCAGACTCTGACAGCGGGTTGCTCTATCCTGTTAGCATAGCCACACATGAGACAGGATGCAGATGGGTGGCACTAAAACAGGAACGTATCGTTTTAAGCCTAAACAATCAAAAACCTCACCCAAAGCGAACTCTGTAAGTCACAAAGCGTTTTCGTGATGTACGTATGGCTGTCACGCTACGCAGACATTGTTTTGACCTTTATTAATATTAATAGCACTACTTGTAAGGCTTGTGGCTGCGCAAGCTGTTCATTAGTCGTTCACATACCGCAAACCTTCAAAGTGTCGCTTCTCTGACGAGTACACATTCAATTGCTACCGCAAAGCACAGTTTAAGCTACTGGCGGTAAAGAAAGTTCTGGAAATGAGGGAAAAAAATTAGTAGAGCTGGTGAGGACCATGAAAGCGACGGTGAAAGAGATCTCGCATTATTCTCCAAAGCTGAGGACATTGTTGACAAAAACAACCAGTTCATTAGTTCAGTGCAGTTCATTAATTCTGGTTATTAGGTTTTGATTATTAACGTTTAAAGCGCTCCGTGGTGGTGGCGATGCTGTAATTATAACACGCTCCTTTGAATCTGCTGCTCTAAACTCTTCAGCCGAGCTGTGATCTGTCTGTAAAACGGTTTTTACTCTGCAGAGTTATTCACACGCCCACACATAACAGAAGGTAATGTCCTTTAAAATAAGTGTACGCTTTGCAGTCTGAGCCGTCTTACATGTGCTGTATCATGCTGCAGCACTTAAATTTTCTGTTAAAAAAAACATTTTGCTGCGAGAAAAAGGACTGAAAAAAGATTTTACTTAACTTTACTCAGGCATAATCTCATGCACATTTTACTGTTGAAAAGGATGTTATGATTATAATTGTTTTGAATGTCCTACCCCAGTGTGAAACGTTCTGCTGTTTGGAAAGTGTGTGTCATGTGCTGACCGTGAAGAATAATTTATGGTTTTCCAACAGTCTTGAAGGAGTTCCCAGAGGAGCTGAGTGCTTCTTGGCTGCTTTGCCTTCACACTGTGGTCCAACTCATCCCAAACCATCTCAACTGACTGACCTTCATTTCTTACAGTAATGATGGACTGTCGTTTTTCTTTACT
>JAOUQY010000046.1:22268120-22279595 GCA_028566355.1 Doras micropoeus | reverse complement strand
ACGATTACTGTACTGACCATAAAACACTCTGAATCTTTAAAACACCTAAAGATAGTAGTGGAGACGGGTCGATTAAACGATCTTAAGTCGGGAGTTTGAGTTACAAAAGTGTTGATCTAAGCACTACTTCTAGACTTCTACTGCCCTCTGGTGACAGAGAAAAACAGAAAGGGAAACAACTACATTTCTATGTGGAATGTAAGCTGATTAATAAAGCATTAATAAGGTAACAGAATGTTAAGACTATGCTGGTGTCAATACACACTTTGCTGCCTCCAAAGCTTTTAAAAAGTTGACCAAGTCTAGATGTTTAATAATATAAAATATTGATCTGTGAAATAAGAATATGAAATAATACATTCGAACCAACAGACTTAGGGACACTGCAACATGCTGCACCACAACAATTGTGGTGTGGAATACTACAGATCAGTACAGCAGAAGTGAAATCGAGTGTGCATTTTCTGACTCAAACCTTTACTGAAACAGTATGGGGGGAAAAAAAAGAGTTTGATGGAGTGAAGGGACTGAGGAAGTGCTTATCGCTGTGGCAGTGGTCTGGAACACTGACAGAGAAGCATTTGAGCAAGAATAACTTTTTCTTTTCTTTTTTTTTAAATTAGAATAATAAAAAATAAAATGAAACTTGAAACTTAAAAAGATACAAACTGTACAGAGTCCATATATTTCCTACAAAACTAACAAAAATAGATCTAAAAGTGTTAAAAGGGTTACACTGTACTTAAACTGTGATTAATGCATACAAAGGCAAATCCCAATAAAGACATACGATTTAAAAAAGGTCCAAATATTGCCATAAGTCTTGTAATACATGGAGATATATTAAAATTGATATTTACATATGATTACGTGCTCGTGTTCTTGGATTCATACAAAACCATTCCTTTTATATACAAAGTCTACACATAAAATATATGTGTACAAACACTCGTTTTAAACTGTTTAGAAAGTGAAAAACCGAATGGAATGGCCCAGAAGAAGCTAAAACTATTTACAGAGCAGAGGAGTATGTGTGTGTGTGTGTGTGTTTTATGGAATGAGCCTCCTACCATTTTTTGGTGCATTTTAGAGTCCAAAATATCACAGGGTTGGAATGGTCCTTTTACAGAACTGCGTGTGTGTCTGTGTCTAGTTATTTGGGCAGTACTTGGGAAAGAGGTAGAGGTCTTTGCAGAGTGAGCTGGTGAATTCAGACATCTCTTTGCAGCGATGATGTGCTGAACCTGGAGCATGGCCTTCTCTCTCCTTAATTTGGCTATTTACCTATCCAAGTGAAACAAAGAACAAAGACAAAAATATTATCAAGCAGTCTTACATATTGCACATATATGTTCATCCCTGGAAGATTGTACTCTGCCACAGCATTATTGTTGGCTCTGATTGCTTCCAATAATTAATAACTCATTATTTTCATTTATCTAAATTTGGCATGGTACTGTTTTAAAAAATTAAATAAAATTAAAAAAAATGTTTTTAAAGATGTAAATATGCGACAAATTTCAACATAGATTCCCAGTTACACTTAGTAGCTTTTAAAATAAAATGTCAAGTAGATTCTGCAACACCAATACCTGTCAGACCATACAGAGTCGTGGAAAAATGTACAGTGCTGTGAAAAGGCATTTGCTCCTTCCCAATTTCTTCTATTTTTGCTAATTAATTACATTTTAAATGTTTCAGATCAAACTAATTAATAAGACAAAGACAACATGAGTAAACACAAAATGCAGCTTTTATATCCTTTCATTGAAGATAGGGTTTAAAATGTATTTAAAAATCAGTATGTGCAAAAAATAATTGCCTGCCCCCCCAAACCTAATAACTGGTTGTGCCACCCTTAGCAGAAACAACTGCAATCAGAGTTTTTCGAGCAGGAACTGCCCATTTAAGGTCTTGCCATAGTATCTCAATGGGATTTAAGTCAGCACCATGTTTGGTTGGTATGAATTGGTTATGTTGGAATGTAGCGTTTACTTTACACCAGATGTAACAGGACCCGTGCATTCCAAAAAGTTCCACCTCTGACTCATCAGTCCATAGAATATCATCCCAGGTCTTTAGATGTTTGTGTGAGTTCATTTATGACCTCCTGGATGAGTTGTCAGTGTGCTGTTGATGAAATTTTAGTAGGCTGGCCACTCCTGGAAAGGTTAATCACTGTTCCAAGTTGTCTCCATTTGTGGATAACGGCTCTCACTGTGGTTCACTGGAGTCCCAGAACCTTAGCAATGGTTTTGTAACCATTTAAACAGTAGTAGATTTCAATTACTTTGCTTCAGATATATAGTTCACTCGCTTTAAAATGTGGCATCATGCGCTGCTTTTTGAGACCTTCTAGCCTGCTTCACATTGCCAGACAGGGTCGATTTAAGTGATGTTTAGATTCAACAGGTCTGGCAATGCTTTTCCATGACTGAGTAACTTATTATTGGTAAAGGGAATGAAGCTGGATGCAGAATTATCAATATTACCCATGGACAGGCATGCAAATGTAAGTAGCACATGGTTTAAATCAAATACTGCACTCTTAAGAGATACCAATATGTCTGTGATTTCCACTGACGTGGGCATAAATCAGTACGTGGCTCCTGAATGGCACTACAGAAGAACATTTTCCCTACCAACCAGCGATCAGGAGTTCGAATCCTGACGATACCATAGCCATCAGTGAGCAGGAGTCCATGAGAGTAAAACTGGCCTTGCGCTGAAGGTGGTATACTTGCTCTATCGCTATTAATCTTAGTGACACTAGCCACAAGGGTCTGTGAGCTCATGCCTGCTGAAGTGGGTGGTTAAGAGGGTGGTTAAAGAATCAGTGTTTAATTACCTGCACCAGTATATCTGATAAGTGTGTGTCTCTGGCTCTCTGTCTTATAGCCGTGTTGAGTTCCTGAATGAACCACGAGCCTTTCTTTGTGTTCCTCATTGCAGCAGTGCCTAAGTTCAGACACATAAGCAGACACAAATGAATACATTTAAAACATGTGGACACACTCACAGTCAGAACTCTCCCTCCATAATTAAAGTTGTTAATTCACAAAGCTACAGGTATCATCATAGCTGCTGGGTTACATATAAGGGAAAAATATGTTGAAAGATTCTGTAGACACACATGCACACAAAAAAACACATGCACACAAAGACGTAAACAGATACACACTGAAACCTTTGAGAGTAGCAAAGCCGCAGATCATGTCAGATCTCTGTGGCAGTTTCACTCGCAGTCTCTCGCCCTTGCTCTCTTCACTTGCTCTGTTCTCTCTGTCAAGGTTCTCCTCTCTTCCTGCATCCCTCTGCTCACAGCCTGTAGGCTGCATTGCATCATCGCCATCTAATTGGTCCACACCACAGTCCATCTCCTCTGAAACAGAATGCTATAAGAATCAGAAAGCAGCTTGCTGGTAGCTCCGTGTTATACTAGTTCTGTCAGGATATAAAAATAATGTTATTTTAATTCCCGGGTGTCTCTCAGGAAGTGCACCAACCTCCTCTACAGGCCTGAATGAAGAACATTTTTGGCTTGTTTTGAAGCAGTGGGCAACGAGCGTTATCAAACCTCTCAATCACCCAGTCCAACTGTAACAGACAGAGAGGCTCTTAGTGCTGGGCAAATTAATTAAGCAATTATTAATCAGTCCTCACTGTGAAAATCAGCTATTCCTGACAGCAGCTAATTGATCTCTACCTGCAGAGACATTAAGGACACCTCAGTGGTATACTCAGTATTTGAATACTGGTGCCACTGTTGCCATTTATTAGTTTAGAACAAAGGCTTACCTCCAGCAGCTTCCCATCAACGCCGTAAATGGAGCCCTCCACTCCATGAGATAACAAACACACAACACAGCAGTCAGACACAGCATGCTCAGGCTGCCGAACAAACTGCTCTATGCAGGCCCGCATGGCCTGAAAGACAAACAGCAATGTTCATTTTTACACACGATTACATGTCATTATAAACCAACAATTACAAACTCACCAACACATTTCATAAGGTATTGGCTGCACAAGACACAAGATAAACCCTATGTACATGTATAGCCCTAATTTCAGTTTGTTTGCTAAGATGAAGTGGAGTGAGATGTACCTGGACAGTGAGATTTTTTTTCAGGCTCACTGTGAAGTCCAGCTCTGTAAAGAGTCTCCTCAGCACCTCCTCATCTACCTCTCCTCCTCTCCGTGTGTCCAGCTCTGATAACTCAGGGGCAAAGTGCACATTACTCAGCACCAGTGCAAGCCCACGTGGAGTAGAGCTCATTGGGTAGGCCTGAAGAAAAAGAGAGGACAGGAAGTATGTGTGTATGTGGGACTGTTAGTACTCAGGGGGGTGGGTATGTACCTGTGCACTGTGGAACAAACCTCAGACCTCAGAGATGTGTGTGTGTGTGTACCCTTGCACACTGAAACAGGTTCTGGTAGGTGTGTGTGTACCTGTAACCAGTGAGACCTGAATAACTCTGTGAACTGTGTGTACCTGTGCAGTGGAATAGGTAGAACTCAGGTTTTTCTGTGTGTGTGTGTATGTGTGCATCCATGTGATGAGATAGGCAGAACTCAGGTGTAGGTGTGTGTATACTTGGGTAAAACTGTGAATGTAAAACTCAGGGGTGTGTGTGTGTGTGTGTGTGTGTGTGTGTGTGTATATGTACGTATGAACCTGTGCATAGTGAGACAGGTAGAACTCCTGTGTGCAGGGGAGCACAGCAGTGGTCAGAGGACTGTCAGCATCTAAGCACATCTCCATAGACTCTGAAGGGTGAGAAAAGCATATTCACTTCAAAATAAAGCAGTAGTATAGGTGAGACAGGAACTACTGCTCTAAACTGCACCTTTATCTACCAACAGAGTCTGTGTCTCTCTCTAAATAAAAGTGTGTGTGTGTGTTAAAACGAACAATAAAGGTGACTCCTAACATCTGTGCCAAAATCTGCTATCATAGTTTTATATACAGTATGATATTGCCAATGCTTTGAATATTTAAATGGCTACTTAATTAGTTTTTCTGTATATCTCTCACATTCACATGCACACACACACACATAAACACACACACACACTCACCCTGGGTGCGAGCTCTTTTAGCAGGTACTGCGCACTCTTCAGTCGGAAGTGGAAGTTTAGGATCTGCAAACCTCTGTAAAAATACAACACACAAGCAGGTCTGAGTATCAACTGGTTAAGCTAGTTTTAGCCATAAACTGATTTAATTCGTTTAGCTCTCATACAAAGCCATTTCTGATGTCTGAATACCAGGGATTAAATGTATGAAGGCTCATAATTGTTTCAAATCTTTTGTCTCTTGGTTCTCTGACTCATTCAAGATCACCAGGGTCTTTGGGTGTGGCACCATGAGCAAGTTGCGCAAGTGTTTCCTATCTGGCTATTTCAAGGGACAACTCCTGCCTTAGTACTTAGACATATTTATGCAGCTAAGATGGATCTCAGAGTAAGTGTGCTAAACTAGGAGCATGTGTTATTTAATTCTCTCCACTGGAATATTAAAAGCAAAGCATGAACCCACATCAGTATACACGCTGTGTGAGAACAGATATGAGTAAAGTGTCGGTCACTGATTAACCAAGAGAAAAGTCAGCATGTTTACACCTAATGCGTAACGCTGTCATAGATCCACAAAATTGAGACACATGTCAATGTAAATTTCACTTAGGTTATATTAAGTTGTTGATAGACTCGATATTGCTTTTAAGCAGATGCTTTTTAAGTTTATAATAGAATGAAGAAAACAATGCCTAGCCGATAAGATGATAAGATACTCGATAAGAGTATGTTTTATTCCCACAAAACCCCAGTAATTCGTGTAATTGGTTTACTCCTTTAGTACTCTGAACAAAACAAGACAGAAAGCAATTAACCTTTTTTTGCTTTAGGTACTGCCTGATGCAAATGTATTCTGACAGTTTAACTACAGTTTGATTGAACGAAGGCATACAACATGCACCCTAAACATGCACGGAGAAGGTCTGCTATGCAGTGTCAGCTGCAATACTGATTCACCTGGCTACAACACAAGTCCAGTGGTGTCATAAATAACTTTCAGAACTGACTGGATTTAAATTATTTACTAATTCTGCTTTACTCCTGTGGATTATGAGTGTTTCACAAATGTGCTTTTTGCTTTCACAGAAATCTCCATGTTAGATTGACTGTAAAAGTCATTGATTCAATTTGCCATGTTACTTCCTGTTTTGAAGGGAAAGGGGTGTTATAATCTGCAGAGGAGACATAATAGTGTCTTGAAATATACAGAATGGTCTTATTCTGACCAGCAGTCAAGCAACAGTAGGATATTAAGGTATGTAGGACCAGTGCCTTCTACATGAATATTTGCATGTCCTGGAATAAATATCACTGTCTAAACCTATCCATCATGGATTACTATCACTCAGTACAGCAGCACTACAGTACTACAGCACATGTAATGAAAATAACACAGGTCACCATGGCCAGACAGTAGGGATGCTAAGATTCACAGATCTGTATCAGCGCACCAGAATAGAAGTTTATGACACAATTGCCCTGATTAAAAAAGTGTGCACTGCATACAATTTGGGACAGAAGCCCTAAGCCTTTATTACTTAGAAATGTGACCAATAATTTTATATTTCGATTGCGTCCTCTCTCAAGCCTGCTTTCTCATCTCTAATGCTGTTGGTGGCCAATTATTAAACTCTACTCCTGTCAGTAGAATTAGAAAATCCTGCATGAGCAGGAAGTGTGTGCTGTACCATACTGAACTGCATTACGTTCTTTTGCATTGCTTCGTGTTGAATCACATTCTGTTGAATCAAATCGAGTCGATTTGCACTGCATCACAATAAGGGTGAATCATATTGTATTGCATTAGTAGTGGCTTCATATGCATCTTTAATGTGTTGGATTGTTGGAAATGCATCGTTTATTGCATCAGCCTCAGTGGTGGGAGTTGCCTGTTCCTAGCAGAAATAAACGTCACTCTATTGATGAGGTTTTCAAAAATATTTGCATATGAAGCATCACATTTCTGCACATATAGTAACTTTGAGAACAATTAAGCATTAAGAGATTAGTAAAAAGCTTTAAAAATCGATCGGCTCCTTTTGTTGTGATTAGTTTCCAATTGGATTATGGAGTCTACATGCCTCACCTCCTGATCTTTCCTTTTCATAGCAGGTGAGCTGTCCTGTGTGAAAGAGATTTCACTCTCACTCTGTGTAGGTGAGTTCTGCAACCATATTTGTGCAACACTTTTGTTATAAACACTCCTTCCTCTGGAATTTGTATTTCACTGAACAGGTGTGAAACTGGCTATTTAACGGTGCGCTGTTCCCTCACCTCTCGGTCTCTGAACTTAATAAGCAAGTTGGAGAGATGATCCTGCTCTGTCTCTTTAAGAGCTAGACAGAAGGTGCTGAAAGCTCGGGGGCCACGTTTCGGGAGTAGTGTCAGCAAACGCCAGCTCCTCTTTTGGGATGTTGTCTCTGCCTGCAAGATTCAAATCATGAAAAGGTCAAAACACTCTTATTATAGAAATGCAGATTTGCTTTTCAACAGCCAGACATTCTTTTTATAAACCAGTTTCTATCCACATGCAAGTACTGAGCGTACAGTCAGGTATAGTCAATGATTTTGGCAAAGGCTAGTTGAAGTAAATTAGTAGTAGTAGTACTAGTAGTTTATTCAGACCCTCCTTTTACACACTTGCCTAGGCCACAGGTTCCCAACCATGGTCCTGGAGTGTTCCCTGTCCTACACATTTTCCCTGCTCCAAACAAACCTCATTTAATTGAAAGAATTTCCTTAGTAAATGTGTGTGTATGTTGGGATCAGGGAAAATACAAAAATGTTCAGGACAGAGTTGGAAAACTGTGGCCTAGTCTATTAAGCCTGAGCTCTAGTGTAATGAGGAACCCTTCTGAATGAACAGGCAATTAGAAACACATCTTTGTCATAACTCTGTGGACGTGTTGGTCCACTTATTTATTTTTGGCAACCCTCCCGCTTACAGATCCTGCAGTGCAACAGAATGTTTTTCTCCCTGACCAGGTGTTTTGTTGACAGCTGCTGGATTGTGAACACAACAAAACATGTCCTGACTTACAAATCTCTGACGCTCTCACCTTTAACTCCAGTTCAAAATCTTTGCTGAACTCCTTTGCAAATGAACAGAAAAAACTGCATTAAAAGGTTCTACAATAGTAAGTTGCACCTTACCAGTATGGTTTCTGCCATGCCCTCAGTGAGAATGTCTTCAGCCTGCAAATACTGAATGAGCAGCTCATCCACCACCAGTTCTTTACAAAGAGCCACTGAGTTCTTCTTCAGGGCCAACTTGTCTAGCTCTTTCATGCCACACCCACCGAGCATGGTGCTGTAGAGTGCAGTGTATGTGGTTGAAGGCCACAGACAGACAGACAGACAGACAGGCAGACAGACAGACAGACAGGCAGACAGGCAGACAGACAGACAGAGAGAGAAGTAGAGCCATACCATTAACAACCATGTTGCGCTTTCAATAATTTACATTAGTGCAGTAAATTCAGCTTGCAGTTAGCAATTCAGAAATTTGTGTCTATAACTCCGTAATGTAGTAACCTTTACCACTAATGAATAGTGCATTTTGCATGTCCTGATTTGTGAATTCAAATGATGTCATCAGCGAATCTAAAATGTGCCAAAATTACACTTCAGAGGTTTATATTCCAAAGCTTATAGCGACCATTTAGATGAATGAAACCTAGATCATAGTGATTTGTGAAAATACACAGTCTTGATTTTGTCTGCTAGTGGCTCGTATAGACCACGAGTAGGAAAAGTGAAAGTAAATATAAATATAGATATAATATAGATAGAAAGATATATTATTTACCGATATGTGTGTTTTTTAAAGACAGTAGTATTTTAACCAATATCGAGTTGGTCATTTTAAGCACTCGCATCTTGCTAGCTCCCATATCAAAGAAGTACAGATGCAGCTGGGGATGAAAACTAACGCGCTCCAAAAAGTGATTTCCACGAGGTGGAACAGCACATTTTATAGGCTGAGGAGATTGTTGGAACAGAAGCGAGTGCTTGTTGCATATGCGGCAGATCGCGAGAATCATCGAGAATTTGGGCGGCAGATCATCGAGAATTTAGTTTATTAGGGCCCTAGCATCGGATGTTATCCCCTCGATTGTCTGATATGTCTGTTAAAAAGGACACTTATATCTGATCACAGAGTGAAAACAAGCAGGGAAACCTTGCTAAAAGCTGTAAATAAACGATAAGTGATAGGCTAAGTGATATCCACCGCTTAAGTACAGAGCATTTGTTTTTTCTTGCAACAGTCCTGGATCCCAGATATAAGAATCATTATTTTCGGAAACGAAACAAAAAGCAGTAGAAATGCTTCGAGAACAGGACCGGTCGGCATGACGACAACGACGCTGCTGGTAACACAGCACATGCACCACATGGCAAACAATCCCGAACAGATGGGAATTCTCTGCTGGAGATGCATGATGAAATAATTCAAGAAAATGGTTCATCTACAGAAGAACAGGGTCCAACGACAGTGCAGGTATGCACACTTCGTTAACTTCAGCTCAATTCTTAGGTTTTCAATCACACTAACTGCTGAAGAATAGGATAAAAGGGGCCTAACAAAGATTGCAGAAAAACAGATGGACTAGTCTCTATCTGTAAAATTACAAAGTGCACCTGTATGGTCAGTGGAGCTGATAAAATGGACAAAGAGTGTAACAAAGAGATACAAGAAGGTGGTTTTAATATGATCGGTGTACATCTTTAAAAGAAAAAAATAAATTTAAAATTATACATACACCCACTTAGATATTTAATTCAGTGGTGTCAAAACTTCCAAAAGCCAAGGCCTCTTCCTCTTGACTACAGCTGGTAGCTTCTCTGTGCTCGCATAAAAAGAGTTTGTTTGATAGCACTCATTGGACTGACCAACACACAGTATAATAAGAAAGTCCAGGGAGCTGCAGATATGAAAAAGATGATTATAGATTTGGGCCCCGGAGCAAGGCCCTTAACCCTCAACTGATCAGTTGTAGAAATGAGACAAATGCATACGGGATAAGGGTGTCTGCCAAATGCAGTAAATGTAAACGTAAGCAAGTGTCCAAGAAAGAAGCCCGTGCTCCAAAATTGACTCCTTAATGCTCCTTAAAGCAACAGTTTGCTGCTGACCACATGGACAATGTAAAAGCCTTCTGGAGGAAAGCTTTATAGTCAGATGAGACAAAGATTGAGTTTGGCAACAATGACCAGAGGTAAATTTGGTGAAGTAAAGGTGAAGCATTCTACCATAAGTACACTGTACCAATAAGCATGCTTTTGCTGCCAGTGGAACTGGTACCTTGCACAAAGTGTACGGAATAATGAAGAAGGAAGATCTCAGAATTCTTCAGCATGACCTCAAACCACCAGCTAGATGATTGAAACTTGGACACAACTGGGTGTTCCAACAGGACGATGACACCAAACACACATCAGAGCTGGGTGGAGAATGGATAAAGCAGGCTGACATTAAGCTTTTGGAACGGCCTTCCCAAAGTCCCAACCTCAACCCTATTGAAGTATGTGGACTGTGCTTAAAAGTCAAGTCATTCTGAGGAACCCAACAAATTTAGTGGCCACGTATCCAACCAGAATTCTGCCAGAAGCTTGGTGATGGACACCAAAAGCAACCAGTCAAAAGTGTAACTTTCTAGGGGACAAATATTAGGCATGCTGTATTTATCATTATGATCCTGTATCGATTTTAGAAAATCCGCAAAAATAAAATCTTGTGCATAAGATTATATATTATATGCCCCAGAAAAGAACAGTCCAAAGAAATCATTAAAAGCCCAACACATGAATGACATGATGACATTCATGTCCACGAAGAGCGCATGTACATCTCCGAACTGCATCTGTATCTGCGGAAGCTGATGAAAACTGATCAGAGGGATGAACGCAGGTTACAATCAACCTCACAGATTTATCAACGCTTTCACATTTCTCATTTTGTCCACTGCGAACCATTTATTTGTACGTTATCCATTTATTTTAGGCATTTTCACAAGCACTGTTTGGCTGATATGATTGGTTTATACAGCGCTACTTACACTGCCATGTAAAATAATACAGCATACTATTTGCGAAAGTTTTATTAATAAATAATTAAAAAAAATATTTAAATTTATAAATAAATGTTATAAATAAACGAACAGCATTTTTAGCACTCCATACCTGTGAAACCTTTTACAAATAATATGCTCTATTATTTCACATAGAAATGTAAACAGAGAAACATTCAACCTTTTTTTTAATATATATATATATATATATAGAGCGTGGTATATAGCATGGTAATGTAAGTTAGCTGGATAAAATGTCTTACCGTGGTTTTTGTCCACTTCTTAGACACTTTTAGACAACACTCCCTCCGTAGGTAAACGTTAA
>JAOUQY010000046.1:22235436-22248158 GCA_028566355.1 Doras micropoeus | reverse complement strand
TATATATATATATATAATAGATATATAGTATCTACTCTGACCCTCTGAGGCATGGACACCAAAAGACCCCTGAAAGTGTGCTGTGGTATCTGGCAGCAAGACGTTAGCAGGAAATCCTTTAAGTTCTGTGTGTGGTGAACTGGAGCCTCCATAGCTCGGACTAGTTTGTCCAGCACATTCCTCAGACGCTCAAACAGATTGAGATCTGGGGAATTTGGAGGCCAAGTTAACACCTTGAACTCTTTGTGATGTTCCTCAAACCATTCCTGAACAAGTTTTGCCACAGCAGCAGCAGGGTGCAGCAGCCTGCATTTCCAACATATCAACTTTGAGAACTGACTGTTCATTTGGTGTCTAATAATACTATATACCACCTCCTGATAGGTGCCACTGTATCAATATAATCAATGTTATTCATGTTCCCTGTCAGTGGTTTTAACGTTATGGCTGATCGGTGTAGGTTTGTATTTATTGGTATACAATTACTGACTGTTGCCCATCTGTTGCCATTCAAATTGTTAGTCATTCCCTACCCCAGTTCCCCAAAGAAAAAAGACCACCACAAGCCACCACTGACAAGATGTTATGTAGGGGGTGGACTATTCTCAGCACAGCAGTGACACAGACATGGTAGTGAGAGATTAGTTCCCTAACCAAAAACATCCAGACAGCAGTGGCCCTTTGATCAGAAATGGATATAATGGAGAACTGAGGTTGAAAGATGAGGTTAAACACCACCTTGTTGGGGTTCTACACTTGTACCAGCACCACACACATCATGTCAGGGTTTTTGGTTGGAGTTGACTAATTAAATAGACAGGAAAGCTTTATTTACAATTAGTTGAATTAGTCAAATTAGTTGAATAGGAGAATTAGTCAAAGTATGAAGTTGGATTAGAGATGTCTCCTGTTTTACAAAGCCAAGAAGAGCTAAATAAAACTGTACAGACTCTAAGATGTTGTAAGACTGTTTTGAGTCTCTTTCAAGACTTTGGGTTCAGTTTTGTTTCATTTGTTGAAGATTTTAAAGCCAAATTTCTTCCTTTGTGGTAGGGATCAGATTGTATAGTGACAAATACTCCACGCCAAATGTAAATGTTTAACTCTCTTTCCATGCTCTACATTTTAATTGACAATATTTTCACATTTTAAGTAAAATTTTTATTGCACTTTATATTCTGTACTTCTTTTGTCCTGTAGAATATTGCAAAGAGAACCGCTCCTAAGACAGTGGATGAGGCACAAGCAATTAAAGCCATGAAATTACTGGAGAAGGTAAATACACACACACACACACACACACACACACACACACACACACAAGCAGGCACACATGCATTAATTGTTATTCTTTATCTCCTTTACAGATGATTCAAGACAGTAATGACAGTATATCTCAGATGAAGAGCATTGAATCACTGGTGTCGCTCAATGCAAAAGTGGACTTTGAGTGCAAGGTCAGTGTGAGCCTACATTTATACATAACGGCAAGTTTATACTGTGACTTAACAGTAAAAAAAAATCAGCTGGTAAAATGTTTTCAAAAATAATTGCGCTGTGTGCGCTGTGTGGTGTCATCATTAGATCTGGCATAAAGTAGTGGAGATGAAATCCACTGCGTTTTTCAAACCTGCTAATTTCTTTCTTTTAATTTACCTTATTAAACATAGGCATTAGTTGCCATTTTACCAGATTCTCTTTCTTTTTTAGTTAAAATCGTATTGAAGCAGTGTTATTGATGATAATTGTCCATATTTATCCAGTAAGGACCAAATAGATTGCCCTTCTGAACTGTTTTAAATCACTTTGCCATATGTCATATTTACCTAAAAAAACAATACTTATTAACAGGAAACAAACATGAATAAGACTCTCCATGTGGCTGGTACTGGGATGTATCATCAATAAATGCAGAGTCAATTCCCATGTCTATTCAAAATACAATTGTGTGCTGTCAAATTTATGGCAACAGTTTGAGGAAGACCCAGATACAGGTGTGATGGTTAAGTGTCCACATACTTTTGGCCATTTTGTGTATATGTGTATGTGTATATTTGTGTATCAGACTCTGCCACTGATCAGTCAATCACGTAGACTGGTGAAAGAGGGTCCAGTCACAGAACTAAGAGACTTCACGTTAAAGGAGAAAGAGAGAAACGGCTATATACACCTCTTCAATGACTACCTGCTCCTCTCATTACCCAAAGAGTACGTTTCTATATTCTATCTTTAAAATTTCAAATAAATAATAACAAATGCATGAACTTATACACATAATACGTTCTATAATTGGCTAAACAGCTAACCTGTTGCAAGTAATACACTATCTTTTGTTTTTGTAGAGGGGGTCGGTTTACAGTGATTGATCACGCTCCTGTATCAGAGCTGAGAGCTGAAAACTGCAGAGTCAAGCTTCATTCACTACAGAAGAATCTCTTCCGCCTGCACATGTCACAGAGAGCCCTCCTGCTACGGACAGACTCACAGTGAGTGTGTGAACGATATACTGTATGTGTTTACATGAAAGTATTTATGCTGTCTTTTGTGATTCAGATACTAATTGGTTGGTGGTGTATTTTTGGATTTCCCCTGAGACATTATGAGATGTGATATCATAGGTGCGGATTAGTAGCAAGTTACGGTGTTGTTTAATAGGAGAAAAAAAAATCAACAATCTCAAAGATAAATGATAACAGTCAGGTTTCACTGTTAGATTTTTAAAAATGTAATAATTTAATAAATATGAATATAGTAATAGTAATAGAAATATAGCGCAGAATTGTGGAGACAACAAACACGTCCAGTGTTAAATGTCTACAACCCCAATTCCAGTGAAGTTGCGAAGTTGTGTAAAACATAAATAAAAACAGAATACGATGATTTGCAAATCCTTTTTAAACCCATATTCAATTGAATACACTACAAAGACAAGATATTTAATGTTCAAGCGGAAGAACTTTATTGTTTTTTGCAAATATTCACTCATTTTGAATTTGATGCCTGAAACACGTTCCAAAACAGTTGGGACTGGGGCATGTTTACCGCTGTATTACATCACCTTTCCTTTTAACAACACTCAATAAGCGTTTGGGAAATGAGGAGACTAACTGTTGAAGCTTTGTAGGTGGAATTCTTTCCCATTCTTGCTTGATGTACAGCTTCAGCTGCTCAACAGTCCGGGGTCTCCGTTGTCGTAGTTTGCGCTTCATAATGCGCCACACATTTTTCAAAGGGAGATAGGTCTGGACTGCAGGCAGGCCAGTCTAGAACCCGCACTCTTTTACTATGAAGCCACACTGTTGTAACGTGTTTGAGCAGAGTGTACAGGTGAGAAGGTGAGAGATCTAGACAGACTAAAGTGCTGCTGCATCAATCGCTTTCGGCAGAGATGAAGCATGGGCTAAATTCACTGGCACTGCTGTATATCAGGGGGGAAACCCTTAACCAAAGTGAAAACAGACCATGTCAAAGAAAGAAATTAATTCCAATATTCCAAAATCTTAAGTATAATGCATTCAGGGTGGATTTTATTTCCTTTAAAGCTTATTCATTTATTTGTTTTTTAAGCACTGAATTATTATCATCAGATGAATGTGTGAGCCAGGTACTGAAAAACCAAGATATTAAATAAAGTGATACACAGTAATATCCACAGTGTTGGATTAGTACCCAGAGTGTTGAATTAACACTTTATATAACTCCACTTGGGTGTTAATTCAACACTGTGGATTTTACTGTATAGCAAGTGTCTACCTAGGTTAAGTATGCTGGACATCTGATGATATTCCAGCAACAATTCGTGATATCTTCTAACCTTCTTTGACTATCTGCAGAGCTGATAAACTGCGCTGGATCTCTGCACTCTCTCGCCCTCATCCTGAAATTGACTTCACTGCTGCACAGGGTACGTGTCATTTCTTTTCAGAGAGGAAGTCGTGTCATAAAAACAATGCAAGACCCATCTGTTGAAATATCTTACCTTTCCTCCTACATAGACATTCCACAGATGCAGTGCATCAGAGCCGTTGTAGCCCAGCAACCTGATGAACTCAGCCTGGAGAAAGCTGATGTCCTGCTTGTTCATCAGCAGAGCAGTGATGGTGAGAATCTGTGTGTGTGTGTGTGTGTGTGTGTGTACTGACACATGCAATTACCATATCTGGTATATACACCAAGAAAATTGTACACTTAAAGATGAAATCAAACCTAAAACCAATACTGCTCTTGCTTTTTCTTGTCCACAAACATGTTATAGAAGATTTGCAACAATATTGTATCACTTAAAGGATGCAACTGTTTTTTTTGTAGGAATTTACCATAAAAGGCAATAACTTGCATGCAATCATTTTAACTAAGTTATTGGAGGAGGCAAGAATTACACAATTGGCTGTTAACTGGTCTGAAAATTGGTCTGCTGTTTATTTTGAAGCCATCACTTTTCATAATCTAGTAAAATTCCACTGGATTAATCTCCAGCCATACATTCATTTTGGCCAATTATTTTGTTTCAGTATCTTCTTGCATATAATATTAAGTTAAAATTCAGATGCTGAATAAATAATACAGATCATAACTTACCGGATCACAATACCTAGAGACACTCCTGAAAACAAAATGTGCAAAAATATCGCCTGCAAATTTAAACATGGCCAAAAGTATACGGACACCCGACAATCATGTAGAACGTCTTTGTATGCTGAAGTTTCCCTTTACTGGAACCAAGAGGCCCAAACCTGTTCCATCATGACACAAAGTGAGGTCCATGAAGGCATGGTGTGCCACGGTTGGTGTGGAAGTAATCGAGTGGTATGCATAGAGCCCTGACCTCAACCCCACCGAGCACCTATGGGATAAACTGGAAGGGGTGAGGACTCTTCACCAACATCAGTTCCTGACCTCGCTAAAGCTTCTGAAGCTGAATGAGCACAAATCCCCACAGCCATGCTCCAAATGTCCTTCCCAGAAGAGTGAGGCTATTAACCTTAAATGCACATATAGATACGAGGTCTGTCTGGAAAGTAATGAGATTTTTAAAAAATATTTCTTGAAATACAATTTATAATTCAATATAATCACCTTCAAAATATGATCCTTGTGAACGCAAACAATGATCCCAGCGCCTCTGCCATTGTCGGTAGCAGTGCTTGAAATCGTCACCTGTGAGGGTGTTCAGAGTCTCAGTCGCAGCTCTGTGGATGTTCTTTACTGTGCTTAAGTGGTGGCCTTTCAAACGTATTTTACTCTTAGCCTTCTGGTACTAATTCTTTATGGATGATCCCTTGAGAATCAAAAAAAGATGATGAACAGTGACTTGATTTTTTTTTATTTGCTCATGTGAGCTTTCTTTGGGCAAAGTGATGTTGTCGTGTGCCATTCAGCACTTTGTCTTTTTGTCTCAGGCTCATCCTCGAACTCCCATGATTCATCTCCTGTAATCATTCTGTTCAGAAAATTGGGTTCTCTTGTTAAACAATCAGCTGATGATAGTGTAGCTTGTCTATAACCTTTCCTCAACATTTCAAGAGTTTCTGATGCACTTGTACCGATTTTCATGCAGAATTTGATCGTGTACATTTGCTCCAAACTCGCTTGCGTTGCTCCAGTGACAAGGCGCTTCAGCAGGGTTTCACAAAAACAAATGCCTGGGCACTTCGAAGGCTAGAATGCAACTGATTCTACTTTTTATCTGAGATCCCACTCTAACTGACCTTGAACCACCATCCCCGTGTGTAAGCCCTACGGAGTGCAGGAATTTAATGCTCAATCATTTCCGGACAGACCTCGCAGGTGTGACGGTCGGGTGTCCACATACTTTTGGCCACAGTGTGCGTTTCTGAATATATTCCTTCCCATTGTGTGAGGTGAGTAATATGTGAACACCATATACCTACTAGAGCAGCACTGCGGTGTCTGTGTGGAATTAGACACGTTCTCAGTGTGTCAGCGAACGAACAAATGAATGAATGGGTGAATATACTAACAACTGACTTCTTTTCCTGAAGGCTGGGTGGAGGGAACACGTCTATCAGATAGACTCCGCGGATGGGTTCCTGAGTCTCACCTGGAAACAATAGTGAGTGAAAAAGCTCGTCAGCGCAATCTGATAGACACGCTGAAGATTACAACTGCAACAGCTGCCGTGTGAAGCATTTGCAAGCATCTCGGTTGGAACTGCTGTGTCTTAAATCTCCACTCAACAATCTGAAGCAGTCACGAACTATAACTAGCGACGAACTCTTCACGAGCCACGATAACCACTCCCAGGAAACTAGATCAGGGATCTACAACTACTTCTAAGCTTTACGCTACATTAAGGTATTACTGGAACCTTGAATGTGAACTATTACTTACAAAAACTTGGGACTCAGTAAACTTGTAGTATTGTAAGCTTGTATTATAGGCAACATTTCTATACCCCTGGGGCTTGAGTGCTAGGGATAAAATCTATGTGTCTACGGCGTCTGACACGCAGAGGTCATGAGACACAGCGTACGTGTTCTGTACAGAAAATGGAGAATGTTTATAAATCAGTGTTGTATTTAGAGCAATGCACATTCTTGAGGAACAAGTATGTCAACATCCTCTTTACACTGACCAGCACAGCATTAATATGCCATAAACAAATCCACTTACTGCTATACCTCAGATGGATTTATTTCAGAGCTCATTATTTTCTGACCAATTCTGAAATGTGTTAGCTCAGGGGGAATGAACTACAATATATTTTACTAATAGGATGTTTCCAATATTATAAATAATCCAATAGCAATGCTATATGTGAACATTATTTGCACTATTATCGTATTGTCTCAAAGTTTATGCTGTAATTCAGTAAATAACTGAAAATTAAATTGAAATCAAAGAAACAGGTAAAAATCAGATAAACAGGGTTCAGTAGGAAATCACTTTAGTGTCATTTATAATCAGACAATTCAACAGGACATTTCTTTTGTTTCTGTTTCAGCATGACAAAAACAGCATCGAATAAACAGTTTCTTGGCTCATGACAAGATAAAACATTTAGATTTACAAAAAAAAGAGAAATCGTTGAGGGTATCGCTACAGACATCAAACGTCACAGAATAACTAGATTATCCTTCTATATTTTAAAACGTCTACAGAAATCGATTGGTTCCTGAGGCATAACTGAAATGTGCAGCAGCCCCAACCCGTAATCAATGGTAATGAACATCAAGATAACACCAGAGGTATGAATACACTATTTAATGATGGGGATGATTGCGAGGTGATGAATGCTGCTTTCTTCTGCCTGTTTCCTGAACTATGGGAAATCAGAGTAGTCATGTGTATTATGCTTTAAAACCACACACACACACACACACACACACACACACACACAGACTCAGCAAGTCATTCAGTTACACGCTCATAGCAAACACATGTGAGCTATACACAAACACATCTGAACTATTGTACCATTCCTGGCTGCTCAGGTGTGATCCCAGTTACTATCTGAGGTTTGACTACACATTTTTCTCATGCTCAACAGTCAGTGATGTCTAAAAAGAGAGAGGTCACGAGTCAGGGATTTACATACATGCACCAACATAGAAACGATTCTGCCTTGAGGAGGCCGTACAGGCCAAAGGAAAGAAGTGTTGGAGCTGGTGCAGTTAGCACAGTATAAAATAAAGAGCACAGGTATGTGTACTTCTCGGACTAGCACTGAACAGTAAGTGCTGAGGGACATGTACCAGAAACATACACGCATAGATGGAAAAACACACTGGCCTTCTGGAATGTAGCTGAGAACCCCCTGATACAGTACTTCAGTACATAGGACATCACAGAACTATAGAGGGTCCAGGGCTCGTGGCCAAGACAGACAGTTCTCACAATATACAGACTTCTATATACAAGTGACAGTATCTACCAAACAGTCTTCCTGGAAGCCCAGCCCTTTTCAGCTCTATGTGTGCACTGTGGAGAAGAACAGAGGTAATACAGTACGGTTTGATTCAGAATACACCTGATCTCAACATCAGCATGGAGGTTGACAGAGTGGAGATGTGCTCTATGGTACAGTGAGGGATTCTATGATACAACAGGTCAGAAATCACTCACTCCTGTCCAATTACCGGCCATCCGCTCCTTTCAATCTGGTGGGAGATTACACACACAGAAAAAAAGGTGACTCATTTAAAATACAATAGTATTTTACATACACAAATATGTTACAGAAAGATGAATTTCAATCAAAGGCACTTCAGCAAGCGTAAGAAGTCGTTTCTGCAATTTGTAGTTTATTTGTGTGTAAATAAAAAAGTGACTGTTTAAGGCACGTGTGTGTGCATGGATTTTACCTGTAAGAGATTGGGAGTAGCAGATTGTTCTTCTTCAGCGCCTGAACTTTGCTGCGTGTTTGGGGATCCAAAGCGATGTAGCAACGCCGTGCGTAATCCAGCAGCTTCTCTTTAGACGGGTCGAACTCGCCCACCTCGGCCAGCTTCTCTGGCGCCACAAGAAGCAGCTCTGCAATGGGAGTTGTGGATGCCACTGTGTTACGGTCCACACCATGGATCTGGAAGGCCTTGGACATGTTCTTCAGCCGCTGGTATGTCACCAGAATCTTCTTATAGCGGAACAACACTCCAGCAGCATCTTTGACTGTCAAGGTCAAAGGGCAAAAGAGACATTTTAGTCACATAGAGCTGCAAATTGTTATGTGCGTTACCTTTAATGGTAAAGTCAGTGTTATTTCTAAAACACTTCCACATGCTGTACAGGCCAGAAAATCTGAATGCTATGGCAAGAGGGGGAGCTTTCTGAAATGATAAGCAACTGACAGGAGAGTGGAGGTGCTCCTTGTGCTAACTGGTTAGAGGTAGGTGGTTCACATCATTTGCTTTTTTTCCTATTTAGAGCCTGGAGTGCCAGGAGCGACTGGAGTTGATCATTTTATGGACATCTACGGACAAGCAAGGAGAATCTGGAGACCAAATATTCCAAAATGCCTTCTCAATCCCTATCCATGCACAGTGCAAGACAACATTTTTTATTTACTATTACTAATTCATTAAATGTTTACATTCACAGGAAATACCTTTAAGCTGTGATCAATTCAGCCCGGACTGCACAGCTCACCTCTCTGTCTCTCTCTGCCTCTGGCTATTCTGAAGACTCTCCTCCTCTTCAGGGCAGGGAGACCCCCAGGGGGCCTCCCAGGAGCACCCATATTCCTTATAGTCATGTTTTCTGGCATCACATCCTCCCCAGACATCATTTCATCTTCTTCCAGGTAGCTGTCCTCCAAATATTCTTCGTCATCTCCCAAAAGTGAGAGTGATTCTGTGGAGTGAGGGAACGCTTTACATCAGCCAGAGAAATGTACTCACAGGAACAAATGAACACTGATGAATTTTAATGTACATTTCATTTGTCAAACATAGCATATTAAAAAGAGTTAAACAGTACAACTTTACACACACCTGGTAGATCATTCATAGATCTGTTGTTAGTGCTACTACTGCCACTGCTGCTACCTCCACCTCCATGACTGTGTAGGAGTGGCTGAGAGTGGGAGGGACCAAACATGGAACTTATTTGAGCACTGATTGGCCCAGACCCAGTGCTCATGACCTTGGCGTTAGTTGGGGGCTGTTGAGCAGGCCGCTGTGGGAACGACTGACGGTTGGCTGAACGCTGAACCTCCGCTTGCTGATCTAAAGATTAATGATTAAATAGCAGTTAACGCTACAGTATTGACACTGCTGAGGAAACACAGCACAGACTTTAACCTACTGATGTACATTTTTTTTCTTTTACACACATAAGTAAATGAATAAAATATTCACACTTACTACAGTCAAGGGTTTATATAATAGCACATGACATTATCTATGCAACAACAGCCTGAGCTGGGTGGCATCAGCAAATGCATAGATATGCTCACTTGGGCTTGGAGTAAATGTATGTCTGTGACACCCAGTTGCCAGGCTCTGAGTGCTGGGTCTGAGAATCTGAGTGCTCAGATCGCTGGTTAACGCACCTTTAACAGTGAGCTGAAGCTAAAATCTTAAATCTGAATCAAGCCTTTACCACGCTCATTCTCTCGTCGTCTCCTCCACGAGAAACTGCGAGAATCGTTGCCTAAATGAAAGCACAAATAAAAATATAACAATATCAAGCAACAATACATTTATTATAATTTCTATTTCAATTATCTTACAGTCAACTGCTAAATTATTGGCACCCTTCAATAAAAATAGGCAAGTAACATTACACACGGTGATTACACAGTGATTTAAAATTACACACGTTTTAAAATAAGGTTCCTCTAAAAATCATACTAACACCTATACTTAAACAATACTTAAATAAATGTAAACAATTAGCAAACATTGTATAATCTGTAAACTGCTCTCAATGACTAAGAGCTTTGCTGTTGCTTTTGACACCTGAGTACAGATGTAAAGGGTTTGTATAAATGTGGATAAATCTGTCTTCTAGAAAAGATGTACTACCCAATAAGACATATAGTATTATATTAAAAACAAACCCCCACAATAATCCTGGATCAATCTATCATATATCACATACATTATTTGTTTTGGCTGATTTTCCATGAAGGGTGTCGATAATTCTTAAGAAAAACATCTCCTATATTTAGCATACAGTTCCCTTAGTACACCAAGTTCTCCTGTCGTGCCATCGGTCGTTCTCTCTCTCACCGTTACTTTCCTGACTTTTGGTAGAGAATATGAAGCGGTCGAGCTGACAACGTAGGAAATCTCTCTCCTCCTCCAGGTCTTCGATGCGTTTCTGCAACCAGGAGTTCTTTTCTAGTGAAATCTGCAGCTGTGTGCGCAGGTTCGTGATCAGCAAGTATGAGCTTGCAGGTGCTGGAGTATCATTACCTATTTTGGGCATATTAGACCACACACAAAGATACGCACATTCAGAAGAGCTGAAATAATCTAAACAAGTACCTCACACTCTTATTTACATGGTAACAAAGTAGTTGTTTAGGGATTAGGCAGAACATGCAGTTTTATAGCTAAGAGCAAAAGGTTGGATCTCCTTGGTTGGATTAACTTGTTTTGTTTTTGTTTTACATTTTGTTAACAAAACAGAACGCAAGTTGGCCTGCTACAGCAGGTTAAATCCTAAATGCTAAAAGAACTGAGTCAGTGGTGTGAAGCACAAAGTTTGCATCCTCATTTACAGGTTCGTGTGTGGTATGTACATGTGCCTTACTGAGGTGTTTAAAAACAAAGCCTGCTTAATGTCAAGAATAAGTGAAAAAGGCTGAAAGTCTCAATATTTATCTTTCATAGAGCTACAGAAGGATATTAAAAGTATATCCAAAAAAACTAGTACAGAATAACAGAAATATACTTTAAGGTTTATTAGTTTATAAACTTTATATTTATTAGTTGTTTCAAAAATGTAAAATGTTTTTTTGAACTAATTTTAATCCTTGTGAGAATGAAGTGCATCTGTAAAATCCAACTTTCATGTAATGTCTTATTAAGTAGTGGGAGTTTGCAACTTCTTGCACTCAACCCTTAATGTCTCATTGTGGAATACTGCGCTAGTCCAGCTCTGACAGACTCACACTGACTGTCGAAGTTTTGATCGTTCTGGTTGTAAAAGCCGCCCTGCTGTTCGTAGTTGTTCTCCTCAAATGGGATGGAGATTTCATAAGCATCCTCATTTTTGGGGGCTTTGAAAGAGAAAAACACAATAAGAACACAGGACACTGAAAGCAGGTCCATTTTACACAATGCTCAAACATATTATACATGAATTGTCAGAATAATGACAATTGTAATTACAATATAACAACGTGTATATAACAATTTATTAAGGCAAGACACTACAGATGAGCAGGGTATTTAAAAAAAATCACAATCAGTGTGCCACTGTGCCAAATGTTTTGTATTTTTTATTATTATGTTGATTAACACACTGGTAGCGTTGTGACCTCACAGCTCCAGGTCCCAGGTTCACTCATGAGCTCATACCATGCAAAAAAAAAAAAATTAAGCCTTATGATTGACTATAATTTCATGACAATTTATTACAGGATTCTGTAATATTCTTCAAATTAGAAACCAGAATGAATGTTATTGCAGGCTATAAACAAATGTAGGAAAATGGTTTTAAAATATAATGTGGTTTTAAAATACAATACGGTGTAACATGGGCAGTGGGAGCCCAGTAGGAAAGGACTCCGGGGTGGTTGATCAGAAGGTCAGGGGTTCGAGCCCCAATATCAGGGCTGCTGCTGTTTGGCCCTTGAGCAAGGCCCTTAACCTGCTGCAATGCACACACACACACACACACACACACACACACACACACACAGCGCTGTCTCAAGCCCGGTTAATGGAAAGGTTGCATCAGGAAGGGCACCAGATTAAGACATGGTGACTTCAAGAACGCAGCAAGCCATTAAAAGGAGAAAAAAATGTGGTGTAATGCATTTCCAGTCTAGTAATATGTTTATATGATTTATAAAGGAAACTGACATCTATATTATAATAACAGATTAACTGATATGTACAATATATCAGCATATCAATAAACATAGCAGAAAAAGTAAGGAAATATGTGTTTGGTAGATTATTTCTTTGTTGTAGCAATGCTTCTTGACAATAAATCTTATACTGTTGGAAAGCCTTAATTTCCCTTTTAAATGGTGCCACATTTGTAAGGAACATGCATTTGTGGCATGAGCAGCAGAGCTGAGAATGTGG
>JAOUQY010000046.1:22190266-22204120 GCA_028566355.1 Doras micropoeus | reverse complement strand
CAAAAAAGGGCAATGTTTTACTATTGTTTGGTCATGTCTGGATCCAAAACAAGAAATACTTCAAAATCCAGGATTGGAAAAGTAAACCTTAATATTAGTTCTGTCTGAGCAACCAACAGGTGCATGTGTGAGATTTATGTGAGCCCAGGGGGGCACAGCAAGAAGGTCCCGGGTTCAATTCCTGGGCAGATTGTAACTATTATGTAAAACATGACTTGAAAAAATTTATGTGAGGCCAAAGGCCAGTTCTTTCAAAACAGAAAATGTTTAAATGGTTTTATTGCAGCTCACAGACAGGAGTTTTCCTCCTCTGTTTGTCTACCAGGATCCTGTTCCACCTGCACTGCAATCTGTAAAGTCTACATTGTCTCTACTAGCTCTTGTAGCATGTTCAAATATTTTTTTTGTATTTGTCTTCAGCACTGCCCTGTTACTGTTGTGACACCTAAGTATCTGGTTGGACAGGTAAAACCAGATCCCAGATGGAGGGTGGAGTGAGAGAGGGAAATTAAGTCGGAGCCGGCCACTGCTCTACCGAGAGCACAGTAAGGCTACATTATACATTCTGCAGATAAAGGAGAAACAGAGAGACGCCGTGAGAGTGGGGAAAGACCCTTCGGTGAACTGCACATTCTCCACCTCCGACTTTCTCTGCCGTTCGCATGCAGGATGAAGGTTGTCTGGGCACTGGTTTTCATGGCTGTGTGCGCATTCCTGTTTGTGGCTTTTCATGTTATACGGCAAGAGATTAACATTCGCCGAACAAGAGAAATAATTCTTTTAAACACTGAAGAAATAAAGACAAAGGAAGGGGAAATCCTGATTTCCAAAGATGCAATGCAGAAACTGAGCAGCCAGCTGGAGCCATTGGACAAACAGAGTATTCAACTGACAAAAAAGATGGAAGAACTGGTGAAACAGAAAGAAACCTCTGAACAAAACCTGAACACTTGCCAAAAGAAGAAGGTAAAGAAAATGACAGAAAGTAATTCATATTTTTATAATAGAATGAAATTATGTTGTAAGTAGTTGATCAGAGCTGTTTAGTTCAGTTTTTTTTTTGTCTTGACGCTGAAGAATTGGAACACTGTTGGTGTATCACAGTTTACTGAAGATTATGTCTGGTAACATAACATAAAGGTTGCAGTCTACAGGTTTCTGTGGTATATACTGTCAACCAATGCAAAGGTTATGCCTAAAATACATGTAATTAAAATAACTTTGATTGGCATACCATCGTACATGTATCCCTACCCTCACCAGGATACAGTGGTTACTGAAAAGAAAATAATGAATAAGTGAGAAATAATGATCCTAAATCATCACTCATTCATTTTCTAAGCTGCTTATCCTACTACTGGGTTATGGTGTTGCTGGAGCCAATCCATCACCAGTCACCAGTCCATCACAGAACAGACACTTCTAAATAACACTATCCTAAATTTCTGTGTGTTTAATTAGACAGTGCTGGAAAGTGAAGTATTGCTTCTAGACAATTTGCTTGAAAACGATTCAACTTCTGTTTATTAGGGCTTATGAAAAGATATCTTAGGCTGTCAAACGTGTGTAATGTTTTCCCCCATACTGAAGACTTATCACAGACTTTCTTTTTCAAAGAGACTAAATGTAAATGTATGTACTAAAGACTGTCTTAGAGTAATGAACAATACAGAAGTGCCATTTATTATGGACTTTGACCTGACAGCTTTACCTAACAAGCCCAAAGTCACACATGCGTTCTTTCATGTTAGTGGCTAATCTAATGTAAATAAAGGGGAGTCATTTGCATGCGTGCTATGTTCTGAACTGTCACACGTAGTCCACACACTGTAAGCCTTCTGTTCTGTGAGAGACACCATTGTACCATGTGAAATAAATACTGTGGCTGAAGGAAAACTCTATGGAATGTTTCAGCCACTTTACTTTCTACTAACTTAAGGGCTAGTACAAAAGAGAAGTGCTGGAGATTATGTGGAGTCACTGCAATGTAGTATACAAAGGCAGGCTTACTCAAAAAATGCATGAGGCAATACTGATATTTAAACTAATAAGGAAGAAAGCTGATGGTCTTTTCTTTAGCATAGCCACCCTTGGACTTTGATTTTATGGATCTTTTATGGATCTTTTATGGATCTTTTATAAACACTGATTGAAAGAAGCTGTGGTACAAGCCTGGAAGAGCATCATAAAAGAAGAATACAACACTTTGGTGATGTCCGTGGGCGGCAGGTTTGATGCATTTACTGCAAACAAAAGACATGCATCAGACAAGAAGTGCTATTCACTTTCATTTACTTTAGGACTATCTGTTCCAATACTTTGGCTCACCTAAAGTTTGAGTAGTCACCAAAAGGTGCCATGTTCTAAGTTGTTTAACACATCTATATATAAATATAAGGAAATGAACGCTGAAATTCTGATCTGTTGTTTTATACTTATCTCAAACACTAAAGTGCCTATAGTGTATAGCTAAAACAAATGAACTGGCCTTGCTGTTTCAATGCTTTTGGAGGGGACGGTATGCGCAGCTGCTGTGTCATGAGAGAAGTGCTATGATACATAGCCGAACAGCTTTTTGGGATTGTTCCACATTATTATCTGGAAATAAACAAAAGAGTCTGAACAGTTTTGAATGAACCATAAACCTTATAAGTCTTGTAGGAGTGTTTTATTATAGACAAGATGACTATTTTCCTCCTTATTCCTTATCTCTTTTGTCTCTTTAGACCGATGACCAGCAGCAGAAATCACAAAAGTCTTCAGCAGTCAATGAACTAAGGAGTAAGATACAGTTTATTTCATAGTGAATTGATGGTAAAGTCATTAAATATGACTTTTTAAATATTTTAAAAACTTATTTAATTATTTAAATAAAAATAAACCCTTTAACCTTTTTCTCTCTATTCATGTAGCAAGTCAGCAGGCTGAGATACAGAAGTTGCAGGAGGAGGTTCAGAATGTGCAGAAACAGATTCTGGAAAGAGATACAAAGATCTGTTTATATGTGGATAAAGAACGGGAAGAGGGAAGGTAAGATCTGCACACTCACTGTTATTTTGGTTGTGCGCTTCTTTTACTGAGGAGACGCATGAGAATTTTACTCATAAGATTATCAGTTGATTTGAAATTAATGAGCAACTTAGAACCTATTACTTATATTACTTACTTTATGTATGGTTATATGTATATTACATGGTAAACACCATGCTGTCTTTAGAAGTACAGAGTATTATAAATCCAATTTTTGTGTCTAGCAAATATACAGTATGTATAGTATTATTGATCGTATGTAGTACATGTGATGATATTGATCTTTTGCTTTATCTGTACAGGACATTGTGTCAGGACAAAGTGGCTGCCAGTAACGCATAACAAGGATAAAACCCAGGATAACTTTACTAAACCTTTTTTTAAAATGTTAAAATCTCCCACATCTTACACATTTATATTTGATTGAATCACTAGCATAGTAATAGAAATGGATTGTTTTTGCACTCAGGACTACTCTGTGGACTACTCCTCTATGTTTTAATATGGATTATAGTTTACAATTTGTACATTTAGAGGTCATCTTGGTTAAATGGCATTTTAAATGCAGTGTTACATTTTCTTAACACAATAAAAGTAAGACTTATCAAATGTGTGTTGAGAGCTCATACCATAAGTGTAAGTAATAAAGCTAATAAACACTAAGTAATTCTAGTTTCTTGAATTCCAGTTTAAGCATGGCAGTCACAGATTATTTACATAAGACACACACACAATGTTCCATAAATGCTATGTAAACATCCGCTTGTATTTAAAAATCACCTATAACGCCTTAGACACACACATTTTTTTTTAATTTGTTTAAAACCAGTGCTTCTGGCACAATCAACTATGCCACAGTTAAAGTAACAGAGAACACACTTTTACTTTATTAATGATGTTTGATGTGAAATCTGAAGCTCTTGACCTGTACCTGCATGATTTTGTGCATTGCACTGCTGCCACTGCTGATTGAATAACTACATAAAAGAGCAGGTGTACAGGTGTTCCTATTAAAGTGGACAGTTAGCATACTTATAAATGTAACTGATTTAAATTTAAGCTTTACTTAATGTAGGTGTTGGTTTTTCTTAGCACTACCACAGGTAAAATTAGTACTGGTAGATTTCTTTGCCTCGGTGAACCTCAAGTGAACAGCATTGGAATAAATGGAATTACTGGCAGGATGCGAAATTGTTTGTTGCTTTGTCCATTTATTTACATTTATACATTTATTTACTCACTTACTGTGTGAATATAAAACAACAGCTTTGGCTTTATAAAATGATGTTCACCAAATTAAATTATGTCAACTAACATTATGTTCATTTTCATAAACATTTACTTTTACAGATAACATACATTTATATACATTTATGTACATAGGTCCATGTTGTTGCTGTTTTTTGTTTTTTTTATTTAAAGGGACCTGCACAGTGTGTAGGGAGCTATGGAACATGGGTATATCACTTCACCTGAAGTTCTGTTGTGCTACATGATTGGCTGATTCGATTTTACCTCACAGACCTGCCTCCACAATGGAAGGGAAGGAGTTTGTGTATATGTTATGCGGATCCGTTGCATTTGTCGTCTTCGTCGCTCATTAAACTGATGTAACATTAAAAAAATAGCAACCCAAAAAGAGTTACAACTTCTTCATTCTCCATTGTTCCTTTCATTCCTTTCAGTCTTTAGCAATGTTTATGATAGCTAACGAGCTAGGAGATCCTAACACTGAACACGAGAGATCAGAGCACTGTGCACAAGAAACAACAACCAAAACATACATTAAAAAGTTAAAATACATCACCGACAGTTCACAGACATTTCAGCACATTTATTTAGACAGTGCCTACAGCATACAAAATTAGTCTGAACAATGTTGTTTGATTCATCATGCTAAATACAGCCGAGTGCTGTCTTGTAGAACACAAACAATGTAAACAAGGCGATGCAGTCCGCTGTTGATGACATTACAGGGCGTTTCCAAATAGAGGCGTTTTAGAGCACTTGGGATTCTGTACCCTGTGCAGTGTGTAGGGAGCAGGGATACAGCAGGGCATACATTTTTTTATATCGTAGTTAATTCCTTAACACATTAGCGTGTTTGTTAATGTGTTAATTTGACAGCACTAATAATAAGAGGGCAGCATGGTGATGCAGCGAATAGCATTATTTCCTCACAGCTCAAGGCTCCTGGGTTTAAAGGTAGCCCTACTCCAAAAATGAAATGTAATGAGCTTGGGTAATGTGCCTAGAGGCCAACTTTCCATAAAAAGTTCATCATTTTAAGCAAAACATAATTTTAAGCAATAGCTCAAGTGCTTTGAGCCAACCCCACTTCAGGGGGCACTAGCATGAAGATCACAAACCTTATATTCCATATCAGAAACAAATATTGGTGGGAAAAATGAAAGAAGATATGTAATATGCAAAATTGGATATGCAAAATTGCCCATGATTGTGTCTCCCCAAGCTCGCTTTGTGGGAGGGTTGCGTCAGGAAGGGGATCCGGAGTAAAACATGGGCCAGATCGAGATTGTTGATCCGCTGTGGTGACCCCAAAAGAATGGGAGCAGCTGAGGGGGAAAAGAAAACAGTATTTTCTTTCAAAAGTATGCACTCACTGACCATTTTATTAGGAATACCTGTACACCTACTCATGCAATTATCACCTACTTATGCAATTATCAGCCAATCATGTGGCAGTTGTGCAATGCATACAATTATGCAGGGATGGGCCAACAGCTTCAGGTAATGTTCACATCAAAACAATAGACTAGCAATGACAGACTGAAACACTCTGCATAATAGAGAGCTTCCTGCCTCTGGTACACACACAGTGGCCCATCAGAGAATTTCTTCAAATAACATGACTCAGAGATGTACCACAAATGAGAGGAGTCCAAGTTACACAGGAATGGTGTGATACTTTTGAGGTTACAGCCCTGGCTAAATAAGTCCAAGTTAAATCTAGGCGACATTAAAACTCAGAGTCTTAAGGTTTTCTGTGTGGTTTGTTCATTGAAGAGACAGAACAACTGGGTGTCTGTTTTATAATCAAGCTGGCTATGTGTGCATGCAAAACAACACACTAGATGTTTAAACAACACAAAAAGAAGGCTCATTCTACCCAAAACACACAGCCTTGCTAGGTTAGCCTTACATGGCAGCATGACACTCACAGCAAGTTGCAATGAAATGTATAATAAGTGCATAGAGCAAATGCAATTTCTATCACAGTGGGGCTGATGTCAGGGCTCTGTGCAAGACACTTCAATTCTTTCACATCAACCTTGGCAAATCATGTCTTCATGGAGCTCACTTTGTGCACAGAGGCATTGTCATACAGGAACAGGTTGGGGTGCCTTCATTCCAGTGAAAGCAAGTGTAATGCTACAGCATACAAAGGCATTCTATATAACTATGAGATTTCAATTTTGGATCAGCAGTTTGGAGAAGATCCATATATGGGTGTTATTTTCATCGGGTGTCCACATAATTTTGGTCCTATAGTGTTTATATAGCCTGATATAAGCATAACGGAGCCACTTGTTTTTCTTTTATCAGTCATCTGTATTTACCCCAATCACTGCCAGTCACCTTTGTGGACCTGTCTAAATTACCCTGTAACTCCACAATAACTACCAACTTTAAGTGATTCAGGGTATTAATAATAATAATATTAATAATTAAGGTGAGAAAACGCCAATAATAATAGTAATAATAATAATAAAGAGGTGCTGGTGCAGTGGTTAGCACCATTGCCTGAGAGCAAGAAGGGCCTGGGTTCGATGGCCAGGCATCCAGGGACTATGGTATCATCCAGGGTGTGTGGAGTTTGCATGTTGTGCCTGTGTATGTGTGAGTTTCCTTCCACAGTCCAAGGACATGCAAGTCAGGTAAACTGGAGATGCTAAATTGCCTGTAAGTGTTAGCGTGTGTATGAATCTGTTTGCTGCCATATGACAGACTGCTGACATGTCCAGGGTGTTTCCTTTAGTCCAGTGAGTGTTGGGATAAGCTTCAGCACTGCCTGTGACCCAGTAGAATAAGAGGTTTAGAAAATGAGCAAGTGATTGATAATAATAATAATAATAATAATAATAATAATAATAATAATAATAATAATAATGGTTTACTAAGTATAGCTCTTATCTGAATCAAGCTGACAGTTCACTGAGCTCATTCCATCAAGTTGGCTTATAAACTATACTAATTTGTACAAAATGTCAAAAAGTATATTGTCAAAAATTTTTTTAATGAATATATTGAGTTTAATGGGTACCTGTAAACGGTTTACATATAGTTAAATACCTGAATTGTGCATCAACCAAAATGTAATACATCTGACGTAACCCCCTTTTTTATATGACAGTGCACAACAAATATCACACCACACAGTCAACACTGAATTGAAGTGTTTTTAAGAAAACAATGTGAAAATGTGCAATTGGTAAGAGTCTGCTTTTACTTTCAAAATCACAAACCTAGCCACAAGAGAAATTAATCTGCAATCAACATATAATGAAGTGACCAAAAGCTAGTGAAGACACCAAATTAAAACGAGTGAAAAGAAATGGAGAAATGTACCATCCATGCAGCAGAGTGCCAACTAATCTCCTCCATTGTTTTCCAAAGAAGCAGTTGGTAAAGTTTGTTTTAGTGACTCCCAGATCAAGTTGAATCAGTTCATCTGGACACAAGCACATCTGGTTTAACGTGGAGATGATTCATCACTCATTCAAGTGACTTCTTCAGTCTAAGCTCATTGTAAACAAACCCATGCAGCATTCGCATAACAACCGAAACCAGCACTGTCACATAATAATAGAACCTGTGTTAAGTTTCATATGCAAATCATATGCAATCATATGCAAATGCTATGAGCATTATTACAATGGCCATGTGTGCTATTCTCATAGAATTGGGGAATAGTTGCAATCATGGCATTGTACGGTGGTGAAACAGTGGCCACTGGCTTGTAGGTGGGTGCAAACTGCAGAGTCCTGGCCAGAAGCTAGGTAGCTCTTATACATTCCATCCAGGGGCTCTTTGGTTTCCCCAGTGTACAATTCCCAGCAATCCTCCTGCACTTAACAGCGTACACTATATTGCTCTGTTTGTGCTCGGACCCAATGCTTGGGGTGGACAATTTTCTGGCAACTGAAAGCAACTCAGACACTGTGTTTGGATTTTCAATTGTCCCCCATTTCCAATTTCAATTTCCCAATCTAAGAAGGCTAACCTGTTAGTTTTCGCATCCTCCCTGGTGAACTTAATGTGTTTGTCCACCTAGTTAATGTGGTCAGTGAAACATGCTACTTCCTGAGATTTCATTTTTACCCAGGTGTCATCCACATATCTGAACCAATGGCTAGGTGGTGTCCCTGAAAAGGACTTTAACGCCTTCTTTTTGAACTTCCTCCATACAGAGGCTGGCAATACTTTGCGAAACTGGGGAGTCCATAGGACACACCTGTTTCTGCCTATAGTACTGCCACCTGTATGTGAAGATGGTGGACTGAAGACACAAGTCCAGGAGTAAACACACCTCGTCAGTGTTAAGGGTGGTCTTCTTGCTTTCGTACAGACTACCTCCACTAGCTCAGCAAATGAAACACACATGAAGAGGGCATCATATGAGATTAAAGTTTCATCAGTCTCTGTAATGACAGCCCACACCTTATCCACAAAATCCATGGTCTTCAGAATGTGATGTTCAGTGCTGCCTACCAATAGGTTGAGGATAGATGCCAGAAACTTAGTAATGTTGCAGGTCTATTATAGGAGTTGATCATACTAACAATGGGCCGTAATGGCACACCCTGTTTATGTATGTTTGGTAAACCATACAGACTAGGTGTGGCTTTCCCTGGTTATGATCTATGGTACAAGGATATGTCAATATTATTGTCCTGTTCTAAAAGCTTCAGACAGTCTTTCACTTTTCTCTGGCAACCACTAACAGGATCTCGTTACAGGGTGTCATAAGTGTTTGTGTCACTAAACAATATCATAACTTTCTCATGATTTATTGCATAAAGAGTGCAGTTTACCATCTTACAATGCCATGCTTGCAGCTGTTCCCCAATCATATGAGAATAGCACACATGGCCATTGTAATAATGCTCATGGTGATTTGCATATGAAACATAAATATCATAACAAAACACATCTCCACACTAAACCTTGCGTCCAGATGAACTGATTCAACTCTCTGGAAATTATTTACCTGGATTATTGACCCTCTGGCAGCAGAACAGTATCTGACACGCCCAGTTACATGTGGAAATCTTTAAATGTCTCTTTAAGACATTAAAACATGAGTTGTTCTTTTCAACTTTTGTCTTAGGCTTAACATATTAACATAATGTGAAAATTATAACTGGAAATGTAATGAAAACAAGGAGGTGACAGGTATAATAATGCGTGAAGAGGCTCAGGAAGGTTGGTTGAGCGGATTGTAGTGAAACAGGTTATATCCTTTGCTTATATATTGCCATGCCCTTTTGGCTGAGTTCTTGTGCATAAAGTCGCTGCTCTTCCTCCAGAACTCTGCGCAGTGCCTCCCTCCGCACCTTGTGAAACATGAGAAAGAAAGTAAAGTAACATAATCAATTCAGTATCCAAGTAAACAGTAGGAGGAATAGGATAGGAGGAAGACAGTGATTTTATCAGGGGCATCTCATTGCGTAGGTCCCCTTTGTGCCACCAAAAAAGCTCTGAGCCATCAAGGCACGGAGCTCTGAATGTGTGCTGTGGTATCTGACACTAAGGCGGTGCCAGCAGATCCTTTAAGTACTGTAAGTTGCGAGGCTGGGCTTCCATGGATCAGACTTGTTTGTCCAGTGCATTCCACAGACCTTTGATCGGATTGAGATCCTTGGAATTTGGAAGCCATGTCAGCATAATGAACCTTTGGCCATGTTTCTCAATCCATTCCTGAGCAATTTTTGCAGTAATATCCTGCTGAAAAAGGCCATTGCCTTTAGGGAATACTGTTGGTGGTGAAGGGGTGTACTTCAAAACAATGTTTAGGTAGGTGGTGTGTGTCAAATTAACATCCACATGAATGCCAGGACCCAAAGTTTGCCAGCAGAACATTGGCCAGAGCATATTACTGCCTCTGCCTGCTTGTCTTCTTCCCATAGTGCATCCTGGTGCTATGACTTCACCAGGTAATCAACATCCACATGACATTGTGAATCTTCACACCAGGCAACCTCCTTCCATTGTACCATAGCACATTAATTTTATCAGCAATCTGTACTACATAAACTCTTCTATGGGATTGGGCCAAGCAGGCTAGTCTTCACTCCCCATGCATATCAGTGAGCCTTGACTGCCCAAGACCCTGTCACCGGTTCACCAGCTGGACCGCTTTTAGTGGGTACTAACCAATGCATAGTAGGAACAACCCACAAGACCTGCTGTTTTGGAGATGCTCTGACCCAGTTATATAGCCATCACAATTTGGCCCTTGTCAGAGTTGCTCAGTTTTTTTTTAACTTACAACACATCAACTTTGAGTACTCACTGTTATTCACTGCCTATATAATATATCCCACACCTTGACAGATGTCATTGCAATGAGGTTGTTATTCATTTCACTTGTCAGTGGTTTTAACATTATGGCTGATCGGTGTATATAATAGTTCAGTCTAATACACAAAGTTTGAGGTAAAACTGAATGCTGCTCAGATCCTGCAGATACAGAGTTTATTGTGATTGTATTTTATTTTTATTTTAGGTTATTAAGATCTTATCTACATACCAGTATGAGAGCAGCATGAGCCAACTTAGTTTCTCTCTGTCGGGCAAATTCAAGATGTAATAAGGCCTTGGAAAAACCAGTCTGGGTGGCTTCTTTAAATTCTGGTCCATGCATAGCATTGTTGATCCTGGAAACAGATAAGCTTGTTGTATCAAGATCAGTGGCAGACGGTAACAAGGCAGCATATTGAAGCTATATCTACCAAAGGCTAAATCTGTTTTAGACTTTCTCTGGTTATGTTTGGAGAAGACTTCTTAGAATATTTGAACAAGAGTTTTGAGCTGAAAACAGAATTATTTAACAGTGACTATTTTAACAGGTAGATTCGCCAATTAATTTGGACCAAAAAAAAACTTTGTGTGTATACCTCAACTGTTTCTTTCTGACAATGGAAAGGGACAATCAGAGGACAGGTGGTAAACAGATATTTTTGGAAACTTGGATAACTTTGAAACATGACAATGAAAAAAAAAGGAAAAAGACAGAAAAGGGACAGCAAATTATAAAACAGAAAGTCAAAATGTAAATTATTTACATTTATTGAATATCACATGCTCATTGGCAGTTTGTTACAGTTTTTGCTTTGTTTTTTGAGGTGTTTTCTAATTTGCCTTTGCAGTTTTGGTTTGTTAAAGAGTTTTGCACTTATACAGCATAGGCTACAGTCACTACACTTATTCTGAGTTAGGTATAAACACACACACACACACACACACACACACACACACACAGGTCTGACTGCAATGTCATTTGAAAGGTTGGCCTTGACTTTAATGACGAAGACATACCTTTCCAGTCTTCTTGATCCAGATATACAAAGATTTGTGTGTGTGTGACAATCAGTCACGCAAGAAGAACGATCAAGTGTGTTAACCATTATCTCCTTTTCTCTCTGCATAAGTGTCTTCCTAAAACTCTGTTCGCTTTGACCAGACATTTCATCAATATTTCTTCTTATTCAAGCTTCTTATAGCACAAAAAAACGATAAATGGATTTATTTTTCTGCAGCACATCAAACCAGTGATCGCTTTAATCGGAAGCCGTCCTGTCGGTTGTTATGGCAACGTCTTTTAAGGAAAGTTCCGGTCACGTGATTTCAACAGCACATGCGCGGCGTGAGTCAGAGTCGACTCGTTTGGCTGAAAAACTTCTCCACAGCTTTTAGTTAGTTAGTTTGTTTGTTTGTTTGAAATATAAAAAAATTGGTAGTGTTCGTAATTTATTACGCAGGATTATTAAATTATACATTGTTCTAAAAGGTATAATCGCGCCACAGTGTACTATATCCTGCTGTGTCATATAGACAAAGAGAGTCGACTCATTCGAAAGCGACACATCACTGATATCACACTCAGCCGCGTTTATCTGATTATGTTCGTGTTAGTATTTTCATTGTATTTTAATGTATGACTTATAAAATCATGGTAAAATAAAAATATGTTCCGGTATGTTTTTCTCTCTAGCACATCCGATGGGCGAGTCTAATCTCGGTTACACCGTAAAGACTAGATGCTTTCCCTAGTCTGACTCTTAATACATCTAAATTCATTCGGTTACAATTTCTCTTTTCTGACCATAATTATAAATATTATTTAAATGTGAAGTCACTGCATTGGATCAGCTTAGTTTAAAAACGAATGATACCCACAATATTTTTCCCCTTGATAAAAGTAGTAGAGGGTTTGCGTGCTGAATTGAAACTCTCCCCTTCGCCTACAGGAAGTGCGTGTAGCCGAACATCTGACATCAACGTTCTTAGCGGCATTCAAAGTCACCGGCATGGTCTCTGTTTCTTAGCTTCTGCTGGTGTCCAGTGCATCCCAGAAAATATGATTTCGCAACTACACGAGCAGAAACTGTAGGGTTAAGTTACTGCATCCTTATAAAACATGTCACTGAGCAATACTCTAGTAACCGACTCCTTCATGTAGCTTGTCATAGCCATACAGGGCTCTGTGAATGTTTTGATTGAGCACATGACATGCGAATTGTATTTACACTGATATAACTTGATTATGATACGGAGTTGTTTACAAGCTGTGAGGAGATTTCCTTCTCCTCGCGGTGCATTGTGCCAGGCTGCTCTGTCTCAGCGGGTGCAGGATAAACACCCGGGGCTCTGCTGCTCAGCACACCGCGGCGCGCGAGGCCTGTCGGTAAGTAACCCCAGTCTGGCTCAATCAGCTTTTTCTGGTCACGTGACATCAATTAGAAGAGTTTTAATGTAGGAAAAAAAAAGATCTACGCAGTGGATCTAAAAAGCTTCTAATTTTTTTTTTCTATATTAAACCCAACCCCAGACAGAACAGAGCTGCTTAACCCAGACACTTATTTATATTGTAAATGGTTTCCACCTCTTTCTTCTGTACTGGCAGGACAAGTTCAGTGATTAGCAGTGATCACCTTCATATATCAGAATGTTGTCTGACTTTCACCTCTTTACCCAGAAGATGTCACTGTGGCCCTTCAGTGTGACTCCGCGGGACTTCAGCCAGCCCAACGCCTCCTGGAAAGCAGAGATGCAGCAGGTTTATGAGCATTATAACTCACTGTGTGAGGATAAGACTGAAGATGGGGAGAAGAAGGGGCCTTGGCGCAAGCTTCCCAGTTACAACCGCTGTGTCAAATATGCTACAGGTGTGTGACAGGAGATTACTTTCTCCCTGCAGCCAGTTTTCTCTACCCAGAGTAGCGTGTAAAGTCGTACTGATATCTGTGCTTATGCTGCTTCCTGTTTTATTATAGAAATAAATTGCAAGCATTTCCACGGCACACTATGGCTCTTAAATAATACATGTCTGATTGTTATAAATTCAGATCAGAGCAGGTAAACTATAAGAAACAATATTGACACAGCCTGTGTTCCTGTGTCAAGCTGGAGCTGGTTGTTTTCTAGCTAGCCTCTTCCTAATAAGGAAAATTATTCAGACATTAATAATTCTGACCCTCAAATGTCAGTTGACAATATACAATATGCTTTTTAATTTAATACTATAAGAAAGTATGTTTTTGGTTTCCTTGTGCAAAACTAAGAGTCAAAAGCAAATCA
>JAOUQY010000046.1:22161137-22182820 GCA_028566355.1 Doras micropoeus | reverse complement strand
TCTTTCACAAATGTTTGTAGAAGCAGTCTGCATGCCTAGGTGCTTGATTTTATACACCTGTGGTCATGGAAGTGATTTGGATGGGTGAGTGAATACATTTGGCAATATAGTATGTGTGTGTGTGCGTGCTTGCGTGCGTGAGCGCGCGTGTGTGTGTGTAGATATATATATATATATATATATATATTCAAGAGGGGTGCATCAGCAGTGCCCCTTGTAATAAAGTGGAAAGCTCCCACACAAGTTAAAAACAGGTGCCGTGCGGAAGCAAAATGCAGCCAGGAAGTAGCACTCAGCGGTACGCCGAGCCCCCTTACAAGATCTCAGTTATAGAAATTCTCAAACCAGCCCATCTGGCACCAACATGCTATGGTCAAAATCACTGAGATCACATTTTTCCTTATTCTGATGGTTGATATGAACATTATCCAAGCTCCTGGCTTGTACCTGTAAAGGGCCACGCCATACCATGGCCTAACACTATAGGGCCACGACGGCGTGGCGTTTGCCCTAGGGGAACTTAATTTCCCAGGTTCCCTTGCACTAATCAAGGTCGACAAGAGACTCCTGCTCCTCAGCATATTTAAAGGGGTTTTTGAGCAGTGCCCCTTGTCGCACCTTTCAACTTGGTATGGTAACGCTACGATGTGAGGTATCTAGGGCTAGTTTGGTAATGTGGGGCCTTAGTAGAAGGTAAGGGTAACCCTTAGGTAATAAATGTTGATCAGTGCTCTCACTCTCCTGGTGCGACTCTTTACGCTGCCCTCCAGATACCTAACTCTAATCTCGGTGGGTTCATCTTGGGTCCGTTAGTTTATTCTCCACACACCACATTTGCATGAATGATTAGGTGTACAGGTGTTCCTAGTAAATTGTCGGGGGAGTGTATTTACTACATGCACATGTTCAGAAGGACAAGGTGATTGCTATTTTAATGTTTCTTCATTATATACACACATGCTTATTAAGTGGTATACGTTTTGAGTACATGCACAAACATTGAATTTGTGATTCCTATAATACATTCACTCAGTGAGGGTGAACACAAACATAACCTTGAAGGGCTCAGATTGTGATGAGCAGCATTTCATTTCAAATCAATTGTGCTATGAGCCAAAATAACAAATTGTGTCACTGTTCACTTGCTTTGTACAGTGAGTGCACTGTACTAATACACAATAAACTGCTGACTTTATGTACAGTATGTATAGCTTTTCTATTTACCTATTAAGCTTTCGTATCTATTTTAACCAGTAATTTTCTGATAGATGTTCATATACTTTTGGATTTTCGTGCATCCATGTGTCAGACTGACATTCTCGTTGAACAATATCTCAGTAAACCAAGTAGAATTATCTTTGTTACCAGTAGATGAACTGATTAGATTTTGTACCTGATCCAAAGAGGGTCAAGGTCAGAGCAAGGTGAAATGTCTACATTATATTTTCAATAGCTTTCTTCCTGTTTCAGTTATATTTAAGGGTTGTTATTGCATACAAATTACTAACAAGAAGAACTTGAGGTGGAAGCATCCTCATCAACACAGTTGGTATTGAGTTCTGCTTGTTAGCACTAGTGTTATACTCTGCAGCATGCTTTATCCTATAATGTAGTATTGAAGTCAGTCTTTATTAAAACAACACCACGGCACGCAGTTTGGAACAAGACAACATACAGAACACAGCTATCAGTACCATGAAACATTTACAGTTTTTAGCTATAGGTGCCAGGACACCTGTCAGCCAGAGTGCATAGAAGTCTGAAATATCTGAATTACAGAATGTGCACATTATTATAATGATTTCATAGATGCTTGAAATTCTTTTCAGTCTTAAAAATGATAAAATCACTCTCTGTCTCTCTTTACAGGGCTATTCATATCAGTTAACATGGGCCATTTTTTTGGAATGTAATCCTTCAAGCAGATGATGGTCCACAGACTGAATGTTACCCACCTCCCTTTATGTATTCACAACTAACTGTTTTGTTTATTGACATTTTTAATCAAAATTAGTATTCACATTTAAGATATTTATTAAGAAGATATTTATTCTTAGGCCTTTGAACTGATTTGTGAAGATACCACATTTAGTACCAACATCCTGCTTAGTGTATTACTATAAAATGACCAGTAATAATCAATTGTCAAAATAACTTGCAAATAATAATGTATTAATGGGTACATCTAATATAGTTCTGTATCTGTATATACTGTACACATTGATTTTTGTAAGTTGCTCTTTTATTTGCAATAAAGAATTTCTGAGGTCATTAATCTAATCATATTCATGGAGTAAAACATGCTGTACATTTCTCTGATGCATATATTGATCTGATATGTACTATAATGTATGACTATAACATTTGGTCATAAAGCCTGATAAAGCTTGTTCTTTGAAAAACACTACTATTTAAAACATGCAAAGATGATGTTGATTTTTTCTGTTAAAAGCATCTTCTGAATAGCCATTTGGTCTGAAACACAGCAAAACAAACCCCTGTCTCAAATCTCTGTGTTTTGGGTGCTATTGAGTGCAAATAATATTACACCATTAGAAAACAATGTTGTAAAGCTCTGGAAAAAGCCTTTAAGGGCTCCCTTATTAGGACAACAGAAAACAAGTGAAGTGTTTGTTTGCTAGACATTTTTGAATAAAGTTTATCTGTAAGATGTTTCTGCCTGATTAATATCAGATTAATATAAGGTAAGATAAGATGAGATGATATAAGATGAGATGAGATGAGATGATATGAGATAAGATAAGATAAGATAAGATAAGATAAGATAAGATAATCTAATCCTTTAATAGTCCCACATCGGGGAAATGTCTTTGTTACAGCAGCATCCATGGAAAGGCAATAAGAGAGAGGTATATAAGAGAAAGACAGTGAAAAATATAAAAATATACACCTTTAACAATATATACAAAAAAGAAAATTGGCACAGAATATTGCACTAATAGGAAATTGCACTGATATTACAATATTGCACTAATATATACTATATATATTACTAATTTAATATATTATATTCCACTATAGAATATTGCACTAATATCACACAATAATTGGCAGTGCTGTTTTAATTCTTACGGTACAATTAGTTTTTAACTACACATCTCACATCCCCCTCCCCCCCTCCCCCTTCTTTTATGATTCCCGTAAACGTTCTGAATAATATGACTGCATTACTGTAATGAGTGACGTGCTGTCCACATCTAAAGAAGGTAGATTCATATGGTGAGATAAACTATGGTCTTAGGTCTTATCACATGAATGGCATTAGTCATTCGATACCACCCATTCAGTATATATTATATTGTGATGATGCCATCAAAGTTGTCTGTTCCTACTGTGCAAAGAGTCACATATACAGTATGTCGTGCATCAGATTTTCATCATGTATAAATTTCATCATTTATAAATGGCACAGTGCATAATCTGCTCCATTCAGAATTTCCCATCACATCAGGCCTGTTTTGTACAGCTGAATCATTTTCAGATTTCAGTCCCCCTCTGGTTTGTGTGCGTGTGAGTGTGTGGTTAAGTGTCCCCATGCTCTCCAGTGGGCCCCTCGTCTCTTTCTCTATGTAGGACACACATAGTATGCAATTTCTCCCTCAGTCTCTCTCTGCATGTGTACGTGTGTGTTTTGGGAGAGAATAAGGTGGGCTCTGGTCAGGTCGGCTCTTCATCACGGCTTCTGTGGGTACACTGAAGCGCAGATTCACTGTGCCATTTTTTTCCATTTGCGGTAGTAACAGTTAAACCTACACACATTTACACACATACTCTCTGTCGCATAACATTTCCCTTTTCTCTTTCCCACTCAGAGTAGATCTGTAGATTTTATTTTATATTCAAGTAAATGACTGCATAGATACAGTAGCTCTATCTTATTATCAACATTATTCCTTTGCTAGAATAAATCTCTTAAGAAGAATATGCAACTCTACAGATAAAATCTATGTTTGTGTATGTGGTGGTGGTGGGCAGGGGGTTGTTTGTGAGATGAATCACTTTTAGGACTGAACTTATTAAGCAAATTAGATGTTTACATCCCTTAAACGATTTGAATGACAATATTAAGACGTGTTCCATGTTTAAAATGAAATTACAGAATTTTTCCTGATGATATATTTAGTCCTGATTTGGCCAAGAATGGTTTCTGGCATGTGTAACTATTCACCCCCACTTGTTCTTCCATATTTTGTAGTGTTACAACAAGAAACTTAAATAGTCTTGGGATTATACTGTATGTCATTAATTGGACAGTGCAGTGGTTAGTGTTGTTGCGTCATATCTCCAGGGTTGGACGGACAACATCTCAGTGAAGTACTGCTTATATATAAGAACTACTGATGCAATAGCACTGGATCATTTTTCCTGGTGGGAAAATTTGATTTCTTTGGAATTTGTTTGAATCATAGAAATTTCTGGGGGGGTTTTCTGGGGTTTTAAGAGTATCTGTGATAACATTTCATAAATCCTTAATAGATGCTGTAATTACTTGTGCAGTAGAGAGCCTGTGTCTCTACTGCTCTACTACACAGTGTGCCTGTGTGCCTCTCTGGCTGTGTTGCATAATCATCATGACATAACAATATATACATAAATTAAACCTGCACATTCATACAGTTATCTAATCAACCAATCATGTGGCAGCAATGCAATGCATACAATCTTGCAGATACAGGCCAAATATTTCAGGGTAATGTTCATATCAAACCTCAGAAGGGAGAAGACTGTGATCTCAGTGACGTTAACTATGGGCTGGTTTGAGTATTTCGGGTGTTGCTGATCTCCTGGGATTTTTTCACACAACAGCCTCTAGAGTGTACACTGGACTCTAATAAAAAATGGACAGATAAAGACTGGAAAAATTCCAAGTGATTTTTTTCTAATCTTCAACTGTACAGTTACAGTGAGCTGGTGCTCAGTGCAGCCTCTGATTCCTGTTCTTGGCTAACAGGAGTGGAGCTTGATGTGGTCTTCTGTGCTATAGCACATCCACCTCAATTTTCAATGTTTTGTGCATGCTGAGATGATGTACTATTCAACACAGTTGTAAAGAATGATTTATGAGTTACTATATCCTTCCTGGAGGGCGACACAGTGGCTCAGTGGGTAGCACTGTCACCTCTCCCGTGACCCTGAAATAAGAATAAGCGGTTAAGATAATGAAATGAAAGGAAATATCCTTCCTGGCAGCTCAAACCGATCAGGCCATTTTTCTCTTGACCTCTGTCTGTCTGTCTCTCTGTCTATCTATATGGCATAGTGGCAAACTGTATGCAGTTATTCATGAGCCATAAATCTCAAATTTCCCAGACTAAATGTACTCTATGCAAGTGTACATGGACATAGAAAAAAACGTTCCTAGTTTGTTTCAAAAGGTGGTACACATGCCGGTTAGAGAACAATCAAAATTCCAAGCTGCAAAATGTTAACAATACCCCTAACAATAACAATATATTTATTTAAGCTTTATGGGCTGAGGAAAAATCTCACTCACAGCATCTCTAATAAGGTCATAGATCATTAGAGTAGCCCCAGGAGCACAGATAGACAAAGGTTTATATGTTTGAAAGAATTGCAAGGAAAATAATAGCACAGCAAACTACTATGGTAATGAATTACTTTCTGCATGCAAAACAAGTAAAAATGCCCTGCACATAACGCACACACACCCTATAAAATGCGTTAAATCAGTGGAGTTGAGGTCAGGGCTTTGTGCAAGTCATTAGTTCTTCCAAACCAAACTTGGAAAGCCATGTCTTCATGAACCTCATTTTGTACACAGGGGCTTTATTATGCTAAATCATGTTTGGGCCTTTTTGTTCCATTCAAGGAAACCTTTGTGTGTGCTTCCAACTTTGTGGTAACAGTTTGTGTAAGGCCCACATATGGGTGTGATGGTCAGGTGTCCACATAAAGGTAGTATATCAATGTTTTGGCTTATGAAAGGAACCAGAGTGTTTTTGACCTTTCATATACAGCGCTGTGAAAATGTCTGCCCCTGAATTCCTGAATTTAGCTCAGTGACATTCAGGAGTTAAATTGGGTCATATGCTGTTCAGTTTCATCAGGGGACACTCAACCTCACTACATCCACTTTATAACACTGTATATACCTATACATACCTATATATATTTACATTTCCTGGCCTTATTAATTCAAACGATGACTAAAAGACATTTTCATACCTTCCATTAGGTCTAACAACCCTAGAGTATTTGCAGCATCTGTCATATAGTTGTAGAGCATATAAAATGTAGCAACTTGCGAACATCAGAAGTTACACAGGGTTTTTCTCTTCATATAAAATATGAAATATGAAACTCATGAAAAGCAGAAATCCAGTATCTCAAATGATTAGAATATTTCTTTTGTGAACACCCTTCTGTGGCCTTGATCATCTTCTCCACAACTTTCAAGTCAGCGGTCTTCCCCATGATTGTTTTTACATGTGCTGAACTAGACCGAGAGATACACAGCATGTACTGTTTGAGATACTGGATTTCTTATTTTCATGAGCTGTAAAGCATACTGATCAAAATTAACACAGTCATTAAGTGAAACATAAACAGCTGTGTAGGAGCTTAAAGCTGGGTGAGGAACAGCCAAACTCTGCTACCAAGGTGACGCTGTGGAAGACAGTTTCATGTCACAGGACATACACCAAGGCAAGACTGAGCACAGCAATAAGACACAAGGTAGTTATACTGCATCAGCAAGGGCTCTCCCAGACACAGATTTCAAAGCAGACTGGGGTTTCAAGATCTACTGTTCAAGCTGTTTTGAAGTGCCCTCAAAAACTGTGTGCAAGTGTACCTAGAAGAATTGCTGCTGTTTTGAAGGCAAAGGGTGGTCACACCAAATATTGATTTAATTTAGATTTCTCTTCTGTTTATTCACTGCATTTTGTTAATTGAATAAAATAAACTATTAACAGTTCCATTTTTGGAAGCATTTTTAGTTTACAGCATTTTTCACAACTGCCTAAAACACAGTACTGTACTGTATGTCACTTCATGTGTAATGAATATAAAAAATGACAGTTTAAATTTGTTAAATAATTATGAATAATTATGAACTTTTTCACTATATTCTAATTTTTTGAAATGCACTAGTATATCAATCATAGGCCTGTCTATAATTTTGTTCAATTACACTTTAAAGTAAGATTTCTTTCATTTATTTCTTAAATTTATCTTTAAATTATTGAAATGTGTAGGCCTTTGTGTAAAAATATTTTACCTGTCACTGTTGCTGACATTCACATGCATGCACACCCATGCCAACCCTGAAACCACAGAGCAGTGCTCCCCCACATTACCAATCCCAATTTAACCCCCGGTTTGTGTATGAACTGAGTGTTTCAGGTCCTGCCAAAATTTCAATATTGTTTAGGCCTGGACTTTGAATAGGCTATTTCAAAAGTTTACATTTCTTATTTTTTTAATCATTGTGAGGTAGACTTCCTTATGTGCTTTGGATCGTTGTCTTCTTACATGGCCCAACTGTGCTTCAGGTTCTGCTCATGGAGAGATGTGCATCCCTAGACTATTGCTGTGTTACCTTTTCACACCTGAAGATAGCATAATTGATGACTTGCATGTCAAAGAAATGAAAGAAGTACCAGACTGCCTCAATTTTCCTGTCAGTCTCTATGTATATAACAGCACAATCCACTAACTCTAACGTGACAATGTGCACAAATCCAGGAATCCAGGAATTCAGACAGAGGGCAAAGACTTATTTTTAACCACATTTACACTGTATTATGCTGACTCAGCAAATTCTGATGAGATGGATTTCCCCCAGCCTCTATAACCTCTAAATAAAAATGTACACTTTAGGAAGTGTAGTCAGTGCGTAGTATGTGCAGTCGCAATCAAAAAGAAAATCTTATCGGAAAAACCACCAGTTTGCACAGATGTGATCTTACCCTTATTACTGTAAGGGTAAGCTTGTGTACTTAAATGAACAAAGCTGAAGATAATACACATGCATTTATATACAATGTATTTCTGTAATCCATGTACTGTAACTGTAATTGTGTACACATTCTCAGCAATTGCATAATAGTATTATAGTAGCCTGAATAGTTTCTTTTATACACAGGTCCTAGAGATGCTTTTTCTCAATAAATTCTTAGAAGAAAGTAAGAACGCGAACGTGAATATTTAATCTTAAATTTCCAAGCTAAAGTATTTATCACACGTTTGCACATTGTTACCCTTCACTGGATGTTGCTGTGGCTGAATTCTGGCAAACAGCCAGACAAGACAAAAATATGCTGAGATTTCACCCAAGCTATGCAGAATCATCTTTCTTTTATTATGCCTACAGGCTTGTTTTTTTTTTTTTAAAGTAGTGCCAAAAACTGTCTGTCTGAAAGTGTCTAAAACCAAACTAGCTAAAAAAGATTTCCTCACACAGTGAAAAAAATGTCATGCTTTGATAAAGTTGTTATACAGCTTTGTGTTCTAGTGAATCAGATATAAGCCTAATCATTTCAGTATGTAATCAGACTCCAGCTGCCTAAATGTCTTGGATGCACCTGCACCAAACTGGAGTCCCCCTTTTCAATTTTGGGGGTAACCAGACATTAAAAATGCTCTAACTTTGCTTGTGGTTAGTATACATGCAAAAGCAAGAAAGCCTGCAACTTTCAAAACATCATATAGCAGAAAATGTCAAATGTTCACCTTATGAAGTGTTTGCCCTGGTCACCACACATATACCCCAATCTTCCCTCTCTGATTATAAATGAACTACTGACTAAATTTGTGGCTAATCCCACAACTGCATGCATGTCTGATTTAACCCATGTGTTAGTAGCTAACTTTAATAGTGGTATTTGTACTCTTGCAAAGTATGTTCTGGCACAAAGCTTTTTATTTAAGTTCATGAGCTAATCGAAATCGGAATAATTTGAACTGAAAATGTACCGAAAGGTGTTAAAAACAAATAGATTTGGGAAATGCCAGCAGATCATATGTAACTTTAGTATTGCATGTAACCTAAAAAATGATATGATGCAAGAGTAAAGGAGAAAACCACCACAGTTACCACAACCAAGCATGGAGATGAGGATGGGGAACTCTCAGCATGAAAATTCTGAATCAGTTGTAGTCTCAGATTAAAGGTTGAGCCTTCTGCTCTAGCAATGAAGAGGACCAAAGAGCAACCATCAGAAATGTATATAAAGTCAGGTTCCTGGGAAACACATGGGGATGGAGAAATAAGTCTTCTGGATTGTTCTGTGCAACAAGCACTTCAGGCATTTCATTGTTCCAAATTAAATACAAATTCTTTATTGTAAACTAGAGCAAAAGCTCTGCTCCTTTTCTTACAATACTGTATTTTCTATCACCTCATATTAACTGTCAGACTCTCACACAGCTCAGTGATGCTTTCTGAGTTATGTTCTTTTTGTTTTGTTCCCATGGCATTTTGCTTCTCTGTTCAGATTTTGTTCTTATTCCTCCCTTTTTCATAACTGCAAAATCTCCCTCTCGTTTCTCCCTCTGTAAATGTGCTGCTTTGTGTTTATACAAATTGTTGTTATATAAATGGGGTTTTCTGCATGAGTTGCAACAGTGTGGCTTGACAGGCCTGCCTGCAGTCCAGATCTGTCTCCTGTTGAAAATCTATGGCGCATCATGAAGAGGAGAATCAGACAACGGCGACCAGGGACTGCTGAGCAGCTCAAGTCTTATATACAGCAAAAAAGGGCCCCAATTCCACTTGAAAACTGCAACATTTAGTATCTTCAATTCCCAAATGATTAAAAAGTATAATTTAAAAAAGGTGATGTGACCCAGTGGTAAACACGCCTCTGTCCCAACCTTTTTTTGAGTGTGTTGCAGACATCAATGTCTAAGTTTGTTTATATTTAACAAATACAATTAAGTTCATCATTAAAAAGAATGCAAATCTTTTCTTTGTCCTTTTGTCTGTTAAATAAATAAAGCTTCAAGTGAATGAACAAATGACAGATTTCAGTTTTTATTACATTTTTAGAGGGGTTTGTGCTTTCACTGTCTTGTCTTGGAATTGAAAGAAATTCTACCTCGGACTAGAGCTGCATGGGTTGAAATTTTAGAGGGAGACCTTGAGACCTTTTTTTCCATCACAGTGACAATGATAAGCTTTTCCATTTTTCTACTCTTAAAATAATTATATACATTCATAAGCAAACAATAAAAGAAATCAATTCATTCACATTGTATTGACTGATGCTACGTATTTGATATAAAATCTTGATTATGTAGATGAAAGCAAAATTTTTTTAGGTTTCAGTCTTGATTCAGTCTCGCCTCCTCCAAAGAGGCGAGTATTATTCATATTGTTTATCTAGTGGCCTTAGGATCTTTTCAGATTATGTATTTATGTAACACAAAGCAAACTGACATATTTCCGACATGCGAATAATAGTACTCTAGTAATATAGTAATAATATACTATATAATAATATAGTAATAATATAAACTGTATTCAGTCATATGTTCAAAACAACATTGGAAAAACAGCAGCCAATCAACCCCTTTGTTGTATGCGTCTGCACACAACCTTGCAATATCTAGAGAAACAAACCAAAGAAACTTTTTTTTCCATAGCAGTACACCTCCACTATTTTCTAGCAGTATTTTTGCTGTATGTTAATTGTATTAGAAAGTAAAAAGTCTAAAATATTTTAGAAGTGTACAGTATTCCTTAAAAAAATGCATGCTGTGTTAACGCTAGTAGTTTGGCTTAAAAACTGTGTGCTCAATATTTAGTTTACAAGTACAGAGCCTGATCATTCACAACAGCTGTTTTTCCTTTGTTTCAGGAAGTCTTAATCTGAATTACAACTGTTATTGAAGCATTCTCTCTCTCTCTCTCTCTCTCTCTTTCTCTCTCTCTTTCATGCTCTCTCTCACCCCTTTAAGTATATGTTTATATAGTCAAATACAAGCTAATTTTTGTCATTTTCTGTAATAAAGCACCATTTAGATTCTTTTCCACTGTGCCTTATCATCTTGGCAATCCAGTTACTCCAGTCTGATTGCTCTGTAGGTGACAGGAATGTACAGAATCATACACAAATACATTTTTAATTTCGACGTCTCATACATTTGGAGTCATTATTAATATATTACATTACAGATGACGTCTCTGGTGTCTGTGATGACTATAGGATATAAGACCAATAAATTTGTAAATAAAACTGTAACTTGAACAAATGTAGAACTGAATAAACAATATCATTAACGTACATGTAGTATGTTAGAGTCAATTATAATTCCAAAGGGTTATAATTTCAAAGTCAGTAATGCTAGAGAAATGCTTTAACAATAGTATGTGATTACGAAACAAACCACTGTCTGGGTTTCTTTCCGAGTGCATCTACAAGTTGCCACTCACCTATTTGAGTGTATTCCGCTACATAGGCAAAATCATTTCTTTCTTCGTTTTCTTTTCTTTTTTTTTTCCAAAAACATGCATAGCCCCTTGTGAGACACACTGTGAGACAGTGTGAGAGAGAGAAAGAGTGAATGTGTGTAATGCACCTCACTGCCCAGTGATTGTTATCTTACCTGCCCTGTATCTTCAGACACGCAAACCTTGATCTAAAAATATATGTCGGAAACGGCTGACCCAGCATCAAATCTCAACTTGCTCAAAAGTGTGGTCAAACGTCAGAATGTGTGTACGTGTATACATGTGGGTGTATGTGTGTGTGTGTGTCTGTGAGAGCGAGAGAGAGAGCGAGAGAGCGAGAGAGAGAGACAGTTCTGTCTTGTTCTGAACTTGTAAATTTCCCAGGGTAAGAAAGCAATGACATTTTCAGTGCAGTAACATTCAGTGCAGTAATATTCAGAATATTACTGAATGATGAAGAGTTTCACTAAATTTCAAAAGGAACTGAAAGTGAAAATGCTTGAAAATGGGTTTGTGTTCTTGGGACAGGCATACAGGTCATATCCTGTTCCGCTGATGTGGCCATCAGCGTGACTGAGAATTTGTACTAAGTCTGTTTACCTGCTTTGAGGTGTGTGTATGTTTTTGTGTGTGTCTCACTGAAGGTACACACATGCCTTACATTTGTACCATGTTTCCTATTCTACATACTAAAATCTGACAGTAAGATAAATGCATCCAATCCACAGTCCCAGCAAAAGTTGTTTTGGAAGCTTACTGTGTGTATGAGTACATCTGCACCTCCATTGTTAAAACACTGATTAATCTGAAGAGTGTGTACATATGCATGCAAAATTCCTCTAATGCTCCACACAAGTACACGTTTTCTATATCACACGTGACACACGATACACAGAAAATGACATTTTAAAGCCTTTTTTGCTGCCTAAGTGTAATCATAATGACCTCACCCTTGTGTTGAAACAACGCTATATGGCCAAAGGTATGTGGGCACATCACCTTCACAGCCATATGTGGTTCTTCTGCAAACTGTTGCCACAAAGTTGGAACCACGTACTTGTGTAGAATGTCTTTGTATGCTGTAACATTATAGTTTCTCTTCACTGGAACTAAGAGGCCCAAATCTATTCCAGCATGACAGTGCCTCTGTGCACAAAGTGAGGTCAATAAAGACATGGTGTTCCATGGTTAGACTGGAAGACCTTGAGTGGCCTGCACAGAGCCCTGACCTCAACCCCACTGAACGCATTTGAGATAAACTCTTGACACCCCAACATCAGTGCCTGACCTCACTAATGCTCTTGTGGCTGAATGAGCAAATCCTCACAAAATCTAGTGGGAAGCCTTCCCAGAAGAGTGGAGTTTATTATAACAGTAAAGGGGGGGGGACTACATCTGGAATCAGATGTTCAACAATTTCAATAAGCACATGTGTGTATGCGATTGGTCAAGTGTCCACAAACCTTTTGCCATATAGTGTATTTGGAATCGAACTTCCTTACTGCAAGAGAAATCTTAGCATGAGTATGAAGCATCAGCAAGTGTTGATTCTACAGTATTTGCAGTCAAACTACTATTGCAGAATACACATTGTACCACATGACCTCACACACTTACCTGAAGAGCTACAAATCTACAGAAGAAAAAGGAGGCCAGTGGTTGAAAGCTAATTTGTGAGTGAATTTTAAAACGAGCCAAATAGCTGATTGTATTGACAAGGAAATGATTTGTCCTAAACAAATGTTTCACCCGATGATGCGAATATCAAAATTGCATTTAGTACTGACTAAATGTATTAAATGAATATTACACCCACAACTGGCTCGGGTGTTGCTAGGCAGAAGAACAAGAACACGGTGATCTGATTTCTTTTTAAAAAAATCTTACATTTTCTCAAGAATCGTGCAGGTTTAACATTTGAACAGTTCATCCACTGGTGTGAAATTACAGGGCAAGCTTTTGTACATATCCATGTAATAGAAACCAGTAATACCAGTAAAAAATAATTTGTGGGAACTTTTCTACTAGACTGAAAAAAAAGCATTATCATGATATTTAATATTGTGTTTGTTTTTGGAAAGGGGACCTAATCTTCTAGCAAGCTACAGTACTTAAAGAAGCTAAATGCGAGATGGCGTTTGCATAGGGTTGTGAGTGTGTGTGAGAAACACAGATGTTCTTATGTGGAATATGAGTAAATACGCAAGTCTTTAAAGGTGGTTATGGAGGTGGGAATGCAGCGGCGTAGCAGTGCATTTCACATCGACACCTGCCAAACACAGAGTGCGCTGTACCTCCAGAAATACTTTTACTGCAGCCACAGGCACCGTGTGTTCAAGTGTATATAGAGATGCCATTGTTTAGCGCCATAAACACCCAAACTGAAAAACACAATGTTTCTGCATGTTAGAGCTATGGGTGTGTGCAGCACCTGACTCTAGATAACATCTGAAAGTATTTTTGTGAGGCTTTCACATTTTGCGCAGCTCTTTATTACACCTGCAAATTGTGCACTGTTCTCTCAGTCACACACAAAAAGATAGCTTTTTTTATTGTCTTTCTCGTTTATCTTTTTTTTTTCCAACCTTCATTTTTAACACTAATGGCTGACTGTGTTGACTATATAGAAGCTAATACCTTCCCTCTCAGTCTGTTTTAGTGGTCTGTGGTTATTTTCTCTGCACGGTGATATAATGTGTTTGGTATTATTTGATAATGATCATCAGTACATCAGCACTAAAGGTTGTATATCATAGAGAAGAGAGAAATATTGAAAGCTTTAGGTCATGCCAGAGCAGCAATAACTTGCTGTGCCACATTTATAAGCAACCTTCTACCAAAAAATGTTCCTTGATTACATTCAATCATAGATTATGTATTATAAACGAGTATATATGAGAAGTATGATTTAAGGAAAAGTAATGCAAGAAGAGAGGTAGAGAGTGAATGAGAGAGCATCCGTACAGTTAGTTTGCATATAAGGGACAGCCCGCTGTCACTCTCAAATACACACACGTGCCCCCATACACACACACACACACACACATACACACACACATTCACAAGTCAAGAGTAAACCATCTAATCTCTCTCTGATCTGCCACACTTTAACAGTATCATCAAGGAGTCAGATTGTGAAAGAGAGTGTGAGCGATATTTACCAAAAAAAAAAAATCGACAGAGAAGTTGACACGCACTGTGAAGATGATGCGAGGTAGGAACTAGTGTGTTTTGTATTTCCAAAGTCTTGTACTTTTTGGGGTGCATGTCTGATGGTGTATAGCTGTGTGGGTGTGTGGGTGTCTGAGAGAAACTTGTTTACATCACAACAAATTTCTATATCTGACTCTGTGGCCGTTGTCTAACAGAGTCCATGTGCATATAACCTACATTTTCTACACAATGAAGAAAACTGGAGTGTTTTTCTTCTAAACAGTGCAGTAATGTGTATATTTTATGTTGAGTCAAGATTAGCTGCTAAGAGATTAGTTTCCTCAAAAAGTGAGCAAAGTCTCACCGCTGCCATGGTTAAATCGCTGATTGGGTGCAACTAATGCATGCCGCCATATTTTCTCTGATCGTGAAGCCTGAAATTTAAGACTCGGCCCGTCGGAGTTCATTTTCGTGTCACTGAGTGTCTCTGCGTGGGACGTCTGGCAACATTTAACGTACCGTTTATTAAAGAAACTACTTTTGCTAAAATTAAGTTTGAGATTCCGAATACAAACGCACATCCGGTCAGTTGTTTAACTGAACGGAATGGTGAAAGTTATCGCTCTGCCAATATGACAAGGAAAAGGAAATATCCCCTGAAGCTTGTAATAAGCTCGTAAAAAACATTTTATTGACCTTAACATGTTTAAGCAGAATGAGTGTGTGTGGGATGAAGGCAACATATCATTTTGCAAATTGGTCACAGTGAACACTTTAATCTTTAAAAAAAAAAAAAGCACTTTAAAGTCTCTCCATGAAAGGTTATGTTTTTCCTTGGCTTGTTTATTGTGGAGAACATTTGGTCTCATAAAGTGCTAAGGCATTAGCGTTTTGAGTGTTTCTGTGGGTGTGGGATAGGAGCTACTCTTAGTGAACTGAATGACAGGGGGTTTTCATATCTCCACTGACACATACCTGAAGATTACGCATGCCACAATAGAGTGCATGTCTGCCGTCGTCCTCACTTTAGAAACCCAGGAGTCAGTGTATATTCTGTCTTTGAAATAAATGCAAAATCTCAGTGGTGACAGTGGTGGAAAGTACCTTTAGTACAGTGGTAAATACAGCCAGTCTGCAGTGCACACAGTTTACACAGGGAATGCAAGCTTTCAAATGACACGCAGGTGAAAATGTTCAAAGTCATTGAAGATTAAAGACGTCTTTAAAACGTATTTTTGACTGCATACGTCTGTTGAGTAATTAAACTTCAACTTGTCAACACACAGGAGTACGTATTCTGACTGGCCTACCAGATGCAGGCTATTCAACATTCAAGACATGTCGTGTACAGTTTTCCAGCTTTCCAAAATGCTCAGAATATTACTGAATAGCTATAGAGGCACCATTTGAACGTTACACATTTTATAGTTAATTTAAACGGTGCAATACTTTTGTTAATCACACACTGGATGTCTTTTTGATTTGCTTGCTCTGTGTTTTCATCTCACAAACTACATTATGTTACTATCGCCACTAATGTACGAGCAAGCTCACGTTGAACTCACTCGTTATTTCGTGAGCCTCAGCTCGAAATCAGTCAGAAAACCAGTCTGTTCTGTGCTGCTTCCATATGTGTATATGCCACGCTGGGGGTTTAGGGACGCCTGATGATGACCTTTGTGATGGCTGCGGTTGTAAACATGGTTTAAAGATGACATTTTCTCTTACTGCCCACACCACTCGCACAGCCATACACCCTTTTTTTTTTGCACAAATAATTCTGGTGAAGTACAAGATAGCTTGAAAGCTATGGCACCTTTAGGAAGCGGTTTTGAGCCACCTACAGCCACCTAATGGCCGTTCAGAATCTAATGAAGTTACGTGTTATCCAGTAGCATTCCTCTATTTGCTTTATTTTCATGCACGTACTGGAGCAAGTTCTGAAATATTTAAAGGATTAAGTCAAATGAAATCAAATTCAAATGCCCCAATTTTATGCACTTCTACTCACGGAAATGGATATATTGAGTACTATTTTGGTAACACTGCTACCAAAAAATGAAAAAGTATTAAATTATTTATTGAAGAACTACCGATGTAGCAGATCTAAAACCGTACAAAGAAACATTATAATTAGTTTTGCATCTTTTCATTGATTAATAATTTAATGATTAATAAAATGTGTGTGATGAGAATCAAAATGTATCTGAAATGTACCTGAAATGATTCACACACATTGTTGTAATCATTAAATTATTAATGAATGAAAAGATGCAAAACTAATTATAATGGTTCATTGTACGGTTTTAGACCTGTGACTGATGTAGATAATGTGCATTTGAATATATATATTTATATATACACACACAAACGATAGAATCTGCTGTTAACTGTTTGTGCCGTTAAATCTGCTTTGTTAAGTGTGTGCGCGTGTTAGAAAGAGAAAAATGTTTTCTAACCTATTGCAATTCAAACGAAAGTGTGTAGTGGAGGAAGAATGACTCTGTGTTTGTTTATGGTGTGAGAGACGGAGTGGAGTGTGTTCAGTTGAGTCAGTGACGAGGTGGGAAGGGCAGAGAGGCACATGAAGGAATAATTTTAGCCATTGCCAATACTAGACATTTATTCAAATGTAATTAGAATCTGCAGGATGACATGATTGCACTGCACTAGATTCTCACTTCACACATGTAGGCTCATCATGAACGTGCTGCTATACTTTACCAGCTGCAACACTGCTTTGTAACTGTGGTCACCCATTCAGCGCCAAACCTGTTTACGTATGTGTAGCATGGTTGTGTACACAGGTGTGCATGCTCAATTGTGCTTTATGATATTTTATATCTGCAAATTTCTTTCATAATCCCTCTCTCGTGTGGTCTCGTTTCTTGGAGATTATAAAAAGTAATACTGACATTAACATTTTTCCAACAGGTAAAAATATTTTTAGTATTAATAAATATTAATTAATATCAATTCTATATTAATTCTGGTCACTCTAATGGAACCAATTGTTTTTATAATAAATTGCTTTATATTATGAAATTCTACAGCTTCTGATTTTCATCACAATCTCCTCCATCTTCGTGTAACATACAAATGATCTGAACGCTGCGGACTTTTCTGATACCGCTTTGATAGTGCCTGCATGTTTGTTTCTGAAGTTTATGAAACTTCAGAAATAAAGATCTTTCTCACTGTTATTTCACTTGAAACCACAGACGGACGCAAACATCGAACATTCACGAACTGTCATGACCAGTATGGAACAATAGTTTATAAGTATAAGCCTATGCAGTGTTTATTTAAATATCTAACAACCATTTATATGCTATATACATTTTATATTTAATTTCTATGTGCTTAATGGGTTTAATGGGTTACCTTTGAATGAAATACCCTTTTAGATAAAAAGGCAAATGTAGAAATTGCTTTGGTTTGTCCCTTTGTGAGAACTCTTACAGCATCTTTGTAGCAACCTATAGGATGAATTACCAAGTATAAGACTTTACGAACTCTTAACTATTCAATAAACCCCCCCCCCCATATGTCTTCATAAGAAGTTGAAATTAAGAGTGATTAAAAAGTCAAAACATCTGAATTTTAAAAATCACTACAAATGGTTCTGAAATCTGAAAAGCATAGGGTTCTTTTTTTTTTTTTCAAAAGACTTTCATTTTATTAAGAATCTTCATAATCTGTGTTCATTATCTGATTTCTTTTGAAATTTGTTATATCTCCAGCATCTGTGCTTACTGATATGCATGATATTTATCAGCAGTTTCCAAATTCAGTGTATCTGAAATCACCCTGTACCTCTCCGAGACATTAAGATCCGTTTGATCCGTTTGGTCTCTTTTCGTCTTTTAGTCTTTTGTTCTTTTCATCTGAGACAACGAAAGGTTTTATTAAATATGTATGAGTGTGTAAATGATCAGAATTGTACTCTTTACTCTAGAATTTCAAATATATTAGGATATTAAGCAAAAGGAATATATCAGGATCATAAGCCACTCAGAATTCAATGCCTCAATGCTTATGACTTGTGCTTAACAGAGATAAATGATGCCTTTGACATCTTACATGAACTCAGTTTGTGCCTCTTTTGAGACATTAAACCTTGATCTTGATTTTTGTTTGTTTCTGTCTGGTTTTTTTTTTCTGTCTTGTGTTCTTCTCAAGGATTTCCGTTAGTGGAACTTTGAGGTTTTTAAGCATTTAAAATACAAAATGCTGACGGGGGTTTTATGGGGGAAAAAGAGAGAGAGAGAGAGAGAGAGAGAGAGAGCGAGAGAACCATTTACCAGATATTCACTCACAACAATCCAGTAGCAATTAGTGGGTAATTTTCCACTTCTGCATAAAAACCACACGATGTACAGTATTATGCTGATATCAGATGATATGAAATATTAGCTTGATTGCAGATCTATGTAACAAGACGTTCCTTTCTGGAATTAAATGACCAGCTAGTTTTACAAAACTTTATGAAACCTTACACCTTTCAATGTGTAAATACTCAATGTGCACAGCTTGTTGTTTTTCATGGAGATAATAGCAGGCCACTAATATTTTCACAGATTAAAATAACCGAATGCTTGAACATGTTGGATGATGTGATATCCTACATTAAAACCACAAGCTTTTGCAGCTTTTGACCAAAGCTAAGTGAAAGGGCTTGGATGGAATGAACTGCGTACCATAGCTATAAGCAGATATCGTATCTCACCTATACAAAAAGCATGCTATGGTCTTAAGTAGCCAAGATTATACGAACATATATAAAATAAAATAAAAAGTAGAACAATAAATACAAGAGCGCATGTTTAAGTTTTTCAGTTCTCAGAGCTCAGGCGATGGTGTTGAGCCAACGCGAGCTCAGGTTTAAACGCTGCGGCATCATAAGAACAGGGTCGTCTCGGCAAGCAGTCAGGACTGCAAATGAGGACAACGTGCCGTGAGTTATTCGTCAGGCATCAATCAAGCATGCAGAAAAAACGGTCACACGCAAGAGCACGTCACTTCTGCAAGAACTGAGCACTGTATAAAAAATAAATAAAAATAGCAAATTAGAAAGTTTTATTTTATCAGTATTTTCACAGTTTGCCTAAAATAAAAAGGAAAACAAACAAAAAAAAACATAAAAAAAAGTAAAACTCCCTGACCATACTCACATAGATTGAAGCAAAGTAAAAGCAGGAATAGACAGGGATCTCTTACAGGGATTCTAACTAAAAGAATCCCTTCGCTAGCGCGAATGCACCTCAGTCACCAGGTAAACACATTTTTGCCAGCTGTGAGAAGTAATACTGCTGTGCGATGGTAAGCAGCCTTGCATGAGCCGACGGTACGGTTTTCACTTTTGGAAAAAGCTAAGAAAATGCCACAAAAATCCACAAACACATAAACATGCATGATATACTTGCACAAGTTGTTATATGACTATACAGTAGGATTGTGCATTTTTCACTTATGGCGAAGCTCCTGTGTGGCTTCTTTATCCGCAGGCTTTAGAAGATAACATCAGATCTTACATCTGACTTACGGTTACAGGTCAAAAGATTGCATCTTTGTTTCTGTAAATGATCATAACTACAGAGATATAATCAAATAAAATTGAGGTGTGGGATCCAATGCCTTTATATAATAATCTCTACAAGAAAAAAAAAATCTGAATTGAATCTGTCAGACATTAACCACTGACCTTCTTTCTTTCTTTCTTTCTTTCTTTCTTTCATCTGAGCCAATAATATAACGCTACACTCTTATGTTATATGTGCCAGGGAATTATCTAGTCATTTAGATTTTGTGTAACGCCCCGGTGTACTGTGTGTTGCCATTATCTGTTCATCTCTGATCCAACATGCCCATCATTACTTTCTTTTCACTGTTCTTCAACTGGTAAGACTGCAAGTGTCTTCCTTTGTGAGTGGTTAGCAAGGGGAGATAGACAGAGTAAGGGCTTAGATAAGGAATGAGGGCAGAATAAACGTGACTGCTTTTTTGTGCGTATCAGCATGTGGTTGAGGTGGATAGATGGAAGAGAGGTGGAAAGCGGAGAGAGAGAACATTCACTCTTTATCAGCATGTGGTTTCAGTGGGGGAAAGCAGAATTAGATTGCTAAGCATGCTTTGTGGATGTGTGTGTGTGTGTGTGTGTGTGTGTGTGTGTGTGTGTGTGTGTGTGTGTGTGTGTGTGTGTTTTCATAATTATATTAAAAAGTAAGACAATTTTTTCAGTGTGATACCAGACACCACCAACACATAGTGAGACATTAGATTTTGAAGATAGGAACAGATCAATTTAACGTTATAAAAAAAGTCTACATCCTGTCAAGGAATAACAACACAGATTTGTGTGTGTGTGTGTGTGTGTTAGTGGTTCTCAATGGAAAAAAAACAGTGAGATACACCCAAACAATATAGAAAGCAGGATAAATGTACTTAGTCTGAAAACATGCCAGGCTAGATGAAACCAATTCTACAGGCAAATGCAAGAACCTGTACAGGAAAAATGTTTTTTTTAATTTTCTTCTGCTTTAATGGACACTTTGACATCTATTTCCATGAAGTGGAGAGATGTACACGAGATGAAGGTTTAAAAACAAAGGCTTTCTGAAGGTATTCCTCCCTCAGCTATTTTTTTTCTTTAAAGATGAATAAAACTGAAATAAAATCCTTGCACTGTGGAATAGTGATTGTGGTTGTTACCGGCGCTGTGTAAACGAGTGCTTTCGGGAGACGTGGGTTGCACATCACTATCCAATCCCACTCAGCTTGTTCAGAGTCAGATCAGTGCTGCATGGCATGAAAAACCTCCAGAGGCTACTGTAGACATCACAGCTATAAGGAGCTTGCGGCATGCTGTGCTCTCAGATTCAGAATCATCTGTTTCAGCTGAGCCTCCAGCTTAACTACACGAGTGCAGTTTAAGAACTGTACTTCTTTAAATAGTATAAAATGACTCTTATTTCCTTATTTGCATATATATATATGCAAATAAGGAAATAAGAGTCATATATACAGGGGTTAGACAATGAACCTGAAACACCTGTCATTTTAGACCACAATAATTTATTAGTATGGTGTAGGG
>JAOUQY010000046.1:22146313-22161037 GCA_028566355.1 Doras micropoeus | reverse complement strand
ACATATTTTTTGGACTGAATCTCCACAAGGATAGGAATATGTGATCATTTTGACCTTGTGGGGACATTTTATTAATCCCCACGAGGAGCTGCTTTATTTTTTGTAACCAACCAACCAAACAAAAGAGCAAAAACATTGTCTTTTCATTACTGAAGTTAAGATTAGGGTTGGGTTTAGGTTTAGACATAGCATTAATTAGCTGCATTGATGATTATATCAGGGGGAAGTCCTCACAAGTATAACAAAACAAAACCATGTGTGTGTGTGTCTGTGTGTGTGTGTGTGTGTGTGTGTGTGTGTGTGTGTGTGTGTGTGTGCCTTATTTTTATATCTTGTCCCCACAAAGATAGGAATATCTGATATTTTTGACCTCGTGGGGAAGTTTTGCTGGTTCCCATAAGGGTTGCATTTTCATTACTGAGGTTATGGTTAACATTAATTAGCTGCATTAATAATTATGTGTATAATAAAGTGTGTGTGTGTCTGTGTGCGAGAGAGAGATAACGTTTATCTTGCTTATCATGTAACTAGCATGCCTGTAGAAAACATAGACAGAACCATCTAAAAAAATGAAGAAACAAAAAGAGATGTTAGGGTCTCTGTGGTTCAGTTAGTTGTTGTTGTCAACCTCAAATAACAGGAAATAACCAGGCATGTGTCTGTGCTTTCTATTCCCTCCAACACACAAACACGCACACCCTCACATACTTGAACAAGCCGCACAGTCTTTAACATGGGACTGCTCCTGAATTTCACTTGTCAAGTGTGTATCTACAGCATTCCTCCACACACGTGTCCCTCACATTGCTTTCAGTGCTTTCGCACATTCAATTACACACTCTTGCTTTTCAAGCATCACCTATATACTGCGGATATGAAGAGCTTTTTGGAGTTCCTTCCTGTACCCATAATCAGGGCAAACGTAAGAGCTGACACACTGACATAAACACACACTGACACAGAAACACAAGTCTAGTCTCACACAAGCTTAGGCCTTTGTGTCCATCAGCAGTGTCACACACAGTTGGCTGCACCATATTTATACACACTGTGTCCGATCTGCTCTGAACGGCTGATTTATTGCAGATGCAGCACAAATAAAGCATATAAAGCCATATAAAGCAGAAGCAATCATCTGCTAGATGTTTTTTTCCCACCAGTGTGAAGCACATGCTTATGATCAGACAGGGAATGTGAGAAAACACGGAGAAAAAGAGAGAAGGGAAGATGGAGGAGTTGTAATGGAGACGAGAGGGGAGTGGGGGAGAAAGTGAAAGGGGGGATGGACATTCCTGGCAGTAAAAACACAGATAAAAGAGTTTGTTACCGGCAGACACATCCTTTGTGAGAGAGACAGAGAAAGGGAAGGAAAAAGCAAGAGAATGCATAAAAGCAGGATAGTCAGAGTGAAAGAGAAGCCAGTAAACCACTTAAAAAGACTCTGAGGTTGACACTTCAGGTCCACCTCCTCAGTCTGTCAAATATTCCTCCACACTCTCTCTCTCTCATCGTCTTTGTGTCTCTCAATATTTTTCACGAGAGGCTTTGTAGTTTTTGATGTTTAAATTTTTGGGTGAGAAATACCCAGTCACACTCAGTCCCCTTAGCACGACAGAACCTTTGATGACCTGGTGGGAAAGTGTAAAGAGGAAGCTAAATTCTTTTTGTTGTAATTTGTCGTGTTAATGATTTTCAGATTCCATAGAGCATGTTATTGTTTCCGTAATGAAATAACTATGATAAATATAATAAGATTCCATACTGTCATTTTCACCTTCATAAATCAGGCAATGGCTGTAAAAAACACCATGTGTGAACATCTCGGTTGTTATTATTATTATTATTATTATTATTATTATTATTATTGTTATTTTTATTATTATTATTATTATTATTATTATTATTATTATTATTATTATTCAGTATTTCAATCCAATTACCAATCATTTCTGTATATTGCCTAACATGATGCTGTTTGATATTCAGTTGTATTACTGTTAACACAGTTGTAATACACTCTCATTTCATTTCAACAGTTACACTGTTGTACATAAGGATATAGATTATTATGTATTATTTACAGTTACCACATGTACATGGTTATTCTAAATAGACCCTCTTCAGCTTTAATTCCATCTTGTTTATTTTTTTTAATCCTAGTTAGGATAGGAAGCTGACGATCCAGGTTTACTTGTGCAAAACAAAGAAAATGCCACAACATTTTTATACAGAATACAAATTAAAGGAAAAACCTTTTTTTTTGTTCTATGATTTGCCTCCACTTGTCTCCTTTGAATGAAGAAACTCGATACACAATTCTTCCAACTGATCACTTTTATCCTTTAATGATTTGTTGAAAATAAAAATGATGTGAATCATATGCTTTGGAGAAATGAAAACACCATCTGATTCAAAATCTGTAGGATGAACAGTGTTCATCAATCCAGCTCAATTCCAGTGTGTTGAATCTAGACACCCTGTATCTGTTCTGGTAGATTGTGTCAGCCCAATATCTTACTGTCACACTTTACATTGGTCTCTCCTTTAATTTGACCCCTGTCTGTATGCTTTATAGTAAGAATCCATCATTCTCTCCATCAATAACTGTACACTTTGTTCTCTTGTCTGTTTGAGCACAGAGCTTTAAGTGTAACGGTTCTTATAGACGTATACCATGTAGCCATATATTAGGATGTTATATATATATATATATATATATGTTGTGTTTCACAAGTTTGCACTGTAACCCCTGATAAATTAAACTCAAATAATAAGGCTTAATATTTTTAAATTCATAAAATCAATAGGCAGAAGTTAGTAGAACTTTTAGATTTTGGGTCACTGACACACATACAGTATATTTTAATTACATAATGCTTAAATTATTGACAAAGGCAAACCAAATATTTTCAGTTGATACCACTCAAAACATTTATTTTCACAAGACAATGTAAATACATCAGTCGAATTAAACTTTTAAAGTAATTAAAACTCAAAATGACATGGGTGACTACATAAATATTTTGTGATAATCGATTGCCTCAAAAGAATTGAGTTCTCAAACGACGTCTGTCATAAATAAACAAAAAGCTGTTTACTCGAAAAATGTAAGCCACTTTAACTCCAGCGCTTTGAAGCAACCACTCAGCCGATCATTACACAACATGAACGTTGAGCTCAAAGATCACTTATTATCTGACACCTTTAAAAACAACTAACCTTAATCTACAAAACCATCACACATTTCAGGGGACTGTTTATTTGTACCTGTATAATCAAAAACTTATCACAGACTAGCCACAAACAACACCTCACTTCTATATTATCAATACAGACTTACCGAGTAAACTGCAACATCCAGCACCATCATGGTTAGTATGAAAAATAAATAAAGGGCATTCAAGCCAAACCTTCAGCATAAAGATAACATGTTATAATTTCTTTCCTTAAAGATAACTGAAAAGATTTAAAAACGGCTAAGAATGCTAGGAAGCTTCGCCCATCGCTGCCTTACTGTTTAATCTCAGTTCACTGAAGTGTCAGGAAATCAATCGTGTTCAGCACTTTTTACTTAAACTACGAAATGAAACCTTAACAGATTTGTGAACTTAAAAGTTTTTTTATTGTTGTACACACACTTAAACACACTTACTGTATATATTAAGTAGAGAATTGTTTACCGTGTTATAATTGATCATTTTTCTACAATCAATCCAATTAATTAATTACAACATTGAGGTATGAGTGTGTCCGTCATTGTAGTATTATTAATTTTTGAAACACATCATATTAAATAACAATAAATGCACAGTTGGTTTGTATCTTTTGGCTTTTAGGTAAAGCTCCCAAGGTATATTACACAATATCATACCTAACATCTGACTTATGGTCGCAGATCAAAATCCAGATTATACTGTATCTTTGCTGTGTGTGAACATCTCAATCACTATTTACTCATTCATTCATTAACCAAACGGACTGTCCGGTGTCACTTTGGCAACAATGCTCACAACACCCCTTCCATTTAGGCATTCTTATAGCTACTTAACTTACAATTTCCACCACAGTTGCTAGCTAGGTGAGCAGGCTTACATTCACACACACACATATACACACACTAACTAACTGAACTGGAGATGCTAATGGAGGAACCTAAGTGCTTTAAGATTCATTTGATTAGGTGATTTTGTAAATCAGGGAAGAAAATTCACACACGGGTCAGTATCGCATTTAAACTATTAATTTATTGTGATGATTAATACTATTATCCCTTATATATACAGCATAGTGTATTTTTTACATTTATCTTCCATCTTAAAGCTGTAACTGGATTTGAAACAGATGATCAAACTCCATCTGTGTATTTATTTAGGTATTTATTTTGACATTTTTGTGGGCAGGTATACTAGTGACGTTGGGGTGGTGGTGGTGGTGTGGGGGGGGTGTGGGTCCTTACCATTTCCTGGTAATCAAGAGCAGAAATTCACACAGCAAATGTGTCCTACTTTTTTTTAGCTGATTCTGATGCAAACATTAACAAGTAAAGAGAGACAGTGAGTTATAAACAGTATTAAAGTACAGAATGTTGTACGGTATGCAATGCATAAATAATGATTTAATGTTATGCTTGATTAAGCAGTTACTGTGTTATGCATTAATATAGTATTACTAAAATAGTATTTCTCACTGGTGTGTGTGTGTTACCATGTTTTTTACACCTCTGGAATATCTAATATTTTTGACCTTGTGGGGACATTTTGCTGGTCTTCATAAGGAAAGTGTTTTTTGTTGTAGTTTTTAACAATAAAAATAGAAAAGAGCCAAAATGTTCCCTTTTCATTACTGAGGTTAGGGTTTGGGTTAGCAGTTATTAGCTGCATTAATAATTATGTCAATGGAAAGTCCTCACAAGTATAGCAAGACAAGTTCTGTGTTTATGTGTGTGTGTGTGTGTGTGTGTGTGTGTGTGTGCGTGTGTGTGTATGTGTGTGTGTGTGTATGTGTGTGTGTGTGTGTCTGTGTGTGTAGACATGTGTGAAAAGTTTTTGGGTAAATTGGTTACAGGACAGTGTGTAGATACCACAGAGCCGCATGTTTGAGTTCCAAGAATTCAGCAGGTTAGATTTACTGAAATATTGACCACACACACACACACACACACACACACACACACACACACACACGTTATGCTATACCTGTGAGGACCTTCCGCATAACTATTAATACAGCTAATTAATGTAACCTTAACCTCTGTAATGAAAAGGCTATTTTTTTGCATTTCATTTTTCTTTCTTTCTTTCATATTTTTCTTTATTTTCTTTCAACAACAAACCCACTTTCCTTATGGGGACCAGCAAAATGTCCCACTATCAGAAATACCTATCCTTGTGGGGACCTTTGGTCTTCACAAAGATATAAAAACATGGTTCAAACACACACACAGACACACACACAGACACAGACACAGACACACACACAGACACACACACACAGACACAGACACACAGACACACACACACACACACACACACACACACAGGGGTTATCTCTCTGTTCAGCTGTGGACTGTTATCTGATATATTTCACAGCTCTAGTGTTCGGTTATTCCTAAATTAGATGGCGATTTCCACAATGTTAAACCATCACACATTTTCTGCTACACAACAAAAACTGAGCTCACAGTATGTCCACTGTAGACTTCTCAAGATTTGGGAAGGACATTCATCAGCCTATTGGAGAAGCCTTTTCCTGAATCCACAGCTTAAGAGAGACCCACAGTACTGCTACCTGTTAACTGAGAGAATGGCATTGTTAGCAATTATCATGTACAACTGAACAATCCTGGCTGAACGTTTGTGCATGTGTGTGTGTGTGTGTGTGTGTGTGTGTGTGTGCAGCTCATATTGAGGTGATTCCCTGTAAGATCTGTGGAGACAAGTCATCAGGTGTGCACTATGGGGTCATCACCTGTGAGGGCTGCAAGGTGAAAACTTTTCTATTCGTTCTTCTACAGGTGTAATTCAGAGCCCAGTACAGAACTTTAAATGAACATATTTCATTCGCTGCATCTGTGCTCTTTCTCTCTGTAGGGATTTTTTCGAAGGAGTCAGTCCTCCAATGTGCAGTACTCTTGCTCTAGGCAGAGTAATTGCCTCATTGACCGCGCCAGCAGGAACCGCTGCCAGAGCTGCCGCCTGAAGAAATGTGTTGCCCAGGGAATGAGCCGAGATGGTAAGAGATAAAAAATGAAGAGAGAGAGAGAGAGAGAGAGACAGAGAGACAGAGAGAGAGAGCTTGCATTTTTAATAGAACTGAGTGATATGAAAAAAAACCTTGTAATACATGTTTTAGAAAACTATCTTCGTAAAGATGCATTTTCATACAGTCAATTTATTGTCCACATTTATTTTTATTATCATTATTTTATTAGCAGTAAATTAAATAGGTTTTATTTTATTTTGAGGAATAGGACAATCTGCTATTTATTTAACTGAATGTACTTTATGGCAAGCCCTATTTCTCTGCACATTATTCTCTGCACATAGAAATAAACACATTTGTTTTATTCCCAAACTTACACTGACTGGCTGCCTCCCTGCAGCTGCAATAAATAAAGAAATATTTTGACATCTATTAACAACTATTTTCACTGCAAGGGAAAGATCTTCTGCTAATCCTGTAATGAATGGCAGAAATAGGCGAAGCTTAAATGCATGTACTGGTTTTCTAATGTAAAACATTTGTTTTTTAATTTCAGGTTAAAAGAATGATCTGAATCCAATTTATAAGGCCCGTGTGACTAATTACAAACAACCCATTTCAGTTTATAATACATGCCCTGCTTGGAATAATCTCTTTATAATAAAACAACAATACAAAGCATTTCACTAAAATGTGACTTGATGATCTCAAGGCTATTTATTTATCTATAAACTGTATGCTTATGAACCAGGTGAAAACGTTACTCTGCCAGGTCAGCTATTTATTTTAAATGTGCAAGCATTGGCCTTAAAATTTGCTTGTTAGTGGTTCGACACATGATACAAAACTATACTGCTCTCTCTGGTCTCTTTCAGTTTCCTACAGAGAATGACTCAGTGCTTAGGAAAGAAATCCTTAAGCTGTTAAACATCCTTATTTTACAATGCAAAGGCAAATACAAGCATTAACTCATGATTGGGAAAAAAATAACTTACAAGAGCAGAGGCATGAAAGGACCCAAAGTTGCCGGTGCTGCAGGTGGAAAGGCACTGGAGATTATAATAGTGTTACTGCTATGCAATGGTACGAGAGATCCATATCAGCCTACCAAAATCAGCATCTAAAAACGGAGTTGCATTCTTTTTATTCTCATGAACGTACTTTGAAATTTCGACGTTACTGCTGACCAGGATAACAAAATGCGGACCAGGCATGTACTGTTTTACAACTGGGTGGATTAACACTCAGTTGGCAATTCCAAAAAAAATATTGGGACAATTACTCAGGATTAGAATTTGAATGGGATTATGAGAAAATAATCTGCATTTAAACTGAATTGGTATGTGGATTATCATGCTCGCCATATGTTTTAAAAAGACACTATACTTTCGTCCTTTAATGAAAGAACTTAATTCTGGCCCACTTCCTACAGTCAAGGGTGTGAACTGAGACAGTACATCAGACTTGCCTACCTGCCTACAACACACATAAATCAAGATTAACTGTTGTTATCATACAATGTAATGTCTCTTGCGTGTAATACATACTGACAAAGATAACACTTAGGTGGTATATCCGATTGAATACCTGCTCTCTCTCCTCCTCAGCTGTGAAGTTCGGCCGAATGTCTAAACGTCAGAGAGATTCTCTTTTTGCTGAGGTGGAGAGGCATCAGCAGCAGCAGCAACAACAGCAGCGTCTCCAAGCCAGTCAAGCTGAGCCTGAGCCTCTGACAACCTACAGACCCAGCAAAGAGCCCAGAGGTCGCCCAACACATTTAATCCAGCCCCTGGTTTCCACCTTCCCCTACACCCTGGACCCAGAGCTCAGCTGCTCTTCAGAGGTGCATCCATATCAGGGCAGCGCTACAGGCGAGGCCCAGGCTGCAGCTTTGGCCTACAGAAGTTCTCAAAGGAGTGGAGAGTGCAGCAGCTTTTCAACACTGAGAGGTTAAAGACACTCACTTTTATCTTATATGTCATCCACCTTTTCGGTTACAACAGTACAGCATTTTTTCCTTCCGTTCCATGTCTATCTCTCTCTCACTAAGTGTACCTTCCTCTCATCTAGGCTTTGACCACAGAAGATCTACACCCGAGGCCATCCTGAGCATTCAAGGAAATGAAATGGGGCTACGAGCTTTTGACTCTGAAAGCTTATTCTGCCCCTACCCTACATCTACACACACAGGTGAAATAAACAGATTCTCTGTGGCTATTACTGCATCTGATTAGGCCTGATGGTGTGATGTTAAGTCATCATGTGATTCAAAGTGCTAGTTAAATAAATGATTGTGTCTAGATTAAGCTCAAGTGTGGGTATGTGTGTTTGTGTGTGTGTGTGTGTGTGTGTGTGTGTGTGTGTGTGTGTAGAGGAGCTGTGTGCAATCATTTTCCACTCTCACAGGGAGACGAGTCAGTATCGCGTGGAGGATCTGCAGGCTCTTAGATGGAAAGTCTTCAGCAGAGAGGAGGTTCATGCCTACCAAAACAAAGTACTGCACTATTGGCCACACCATTCTTACCGTCCACTGCCCACACTTGTCTGAATAAAGATGTGGCACAAACATAATGATTATCATTTATCTCAGGTCTAGGCAGATGGATGAAGCTGATGGTTGAAATAACATATCTCACATACAGCTAGGCAAATGTTTTTGAGCAACTGTAAAGATAGCAGAACAGTAATTACATAAATAAACCTAAATCTTTGTGGAACTGATAAACAGCTAACTGATAAACAACTCACTCTCAGATCTGGAACTCTATATGAGTGCTGTAATAAATTAGCTCCTCTCTCATACCCATACCCAGATCTATAGATGGTGCTAGTATTAACTGCATAATATGAATATGTATTGTGCTACGTGTGGCTAATTAGAGTGATAAAAGTTTTTTCCATTTAGATAAGCCATAGATTGTTCCAATAACAAAGTCATTTAGAAAATGTCTCAGTTCCCTGTGCAACACACATTTTTCTTTCAGTTACACCCACTCCTTGCTTAGTGTTCTGAATTTTTTAATATTAAAATGAGGTCATTTAAACCAAAATTCTTATATTTAGGATGCTTAAAAACCTTTGGCTTGGGAAATGGGCAATTGTTTACTACTACTAACTTCATAATGTAAAGCAACCACCAAATTTGCATTCCAATTATTAGCCAGCTTATCACTTTGGTTTGATAGGTGAATCAAAAATCTCTTTCTCTCTCTCTCTCTCTCTCTCTCTCTCTCTCTCTCTCTGCCTGCAGTCTATGGATGAGATGTGGCAGCTCTGTGCAGTTCGTCTGACAGATGCAGTACAATACGTGGTGGAGTTTGCAAAGCGCATTCCAGGCTTCCGTCAGCTTGGTCAGAATGATCAAATTGCCCTTCTCAAGAGTGGTAAGACCCTGTTATCACTCAAACATGACTGTGTCTTCACTAGGAGGTGTGAGTCTACAACATGACAGGGTACTCACTATTCCTTTTCTGTAAATGACTGCATTTCGTTTTAATTAATCTTGTATCCATCTGCCTGTGCACATGTCTCTCTCTCTCTCATTCAGGTTCGATGGAAGTAGTTCTGGTCCGCATGAGTCGGATATTTAATACTGAGAACAGCACGGTCTTCTTTGATGGCAAGTTTGCTGGAACCGAGCTTTTCAAGTCTCTTGGTAAGACTGAATTTTCTTGATTCATAAAAGAATGAATAAACTGTGATTCTTCAAAGATTTCACATATACTTTTCTTTGATGTTCAGTTCCTTTGTACATAAGTGTCAGTGCCTTAGGAAGTGATTCAGTTGTTGTATCCGCATCTGTGTTGCAGCATGTGGTGATTTTATTGCATCAGTATTTGACTTTGCCCACAGTCTTTGCGCTCTGAGGCTGACAGAGCAGCAGGTGGCGCTGTTCAGTGCTCTTGTGCTCCTCAATGCAGGTATGGATCGTTTGCTAACATACAGTCTACTCCTTATGTACAGTCTACAAACTGCACAGTGATTAAGATTTTCCACTCAAACAGTTGGATAACCAGTTTATGTATGGGGGAAATTTTTCATTACCAATAAAATATTTAAACTGTCATCTATAAATTATAATATCGCCCCGGTCCCGTGATAATTGAAGCTCATTTGGGTGATTATTAAACAGGCCAGGATTATTCTATGTACATTTTTATAAATAAGGTCACAGGATATTGTACCCCCAAACTTGGTTGCCTTTGCCTTTAAATTTAAGACCTTAAACAAGAATTCTTTTTGAATTCTTCCCCCAAAAATGCATCCAATCAACAGAGAAATGTTCGTGGAAATATAAAATCATTGTGTTGCCACGGCCATCTCAGCTTCGAGGTTTGGTCTCTATTGAAAACAGTGCTTGAAATGTTCAGTAAGGAGAAGAGGGTCTAAGATGCATCAACAATTATTTCCAACCTTGTTCAACATTATGTGAAGAGATTCAGTGCTAATAATTGTGAATGAGAAAAAACTACTTTAGAAAACTTTCTGCTGTTTGGAAAAATACTGTGTTAAACTGTGCAAAGATTTAAAGCACAAAATACAACCTTTTTTGCACGTGTTATTCATTTGATACCAAGTTCCATGAGTTTTTATGAATGTTAATAATTCTGTTTGTGGCTGTGATCCTAAAAATCAAGAATTTTTCATACAGAAAGGACAGAGACTAGATAGGATTAGAGATGTATGTCTCCACTGCCATAAATCCGTAAGTGCATGTGTATATCTACACAGATCGTCCATGTCTGGAGGACAGAGACAGAGTGCTAAGAGTGAGAAAAGACGTGGAATTGGCCCTCAATCACATCCTACACAGAGACAACCAAGAAAGTTTACTGCACAAGGTGTGTGCATGTGTTTGTGGGCAAATGTGTGTGAAAGATGCATTAATCATCTACTAATGCTCTAGTACCGTTACTTCGCTACTTCGCTAATGTCAAGTAACTCAGGTTACTTGACATTAATGTTTGGCGTTATGCATGATCTACACATGTCCATGTCGGTTTCCTCCAGGTTTTCCAGAGAGAGAGAGAGAGAGAGAGAGAGAGAGAGAGAGAGGGACCATGATAAAGCAGTTATTTAAGATGAATGAATGGATATTATCATGAAATAAATGGAATTAGTGTTTTAAAATGACAAAGAATTATTTTTATTCCAAATTGCCTGACTTCTAGAAGATGATGCTAGTAAATAAAAAAAGTAAACACTGATTAGAAGGATAAAATGAAGAATAAAATGAAGAATAAAGCAATCATTTGAAATGTAGGCAAGAAAATGCAAGACCGAAACTCCTTCATATCAGATCAGAGTGTATCGTACACTGTTAAAAGCTTCGGTTGCTTGTGTGTGTTTGTGATTCTCAGCTGTACCAGAAGATGGCATTATTGAAGAACCTGTGCACGCTGCATATTGAGAAGCTCCGCTGGTTCCGGCAGTATTACCCACTGACTGCGCCCTCTCTCTTCCCTCCACTTTACAAGGAGCTGTTCGTCTCAGACACTGATATACACACAATGGTCGCTCTCTGAACCCATCCACTTTTGTAATTCTGAAACCATAACTGACACCAAAAGAAAGTGCATGTGAGTCAGTTGCTGTATGTGAGCAAATGCTATTTTATAATGTGAACATACTGTTCTACAAATAATAATAATAATAATAATAATAATAATAATAATAATAATAATAATAAGCTCCTTAGCTGTGGCAGTAGTTCTGATAGTCTGAACATTTCAGCTGTATATAGGTAGCATCTTATCATTGTTTTTTTTCTTAACAAATAGCCATGTGTGTGTGTAAATGTAATTACTTTTTTTTCTTTTCTTCCTCGTTCTGGTGTGTAAAATGCCTGCTGCCTTTATAAGCCATTTAAATGATCTATTCCTTAATTATTCTTTAGGGACTGGTGTATTGCACTAGAATTGAATGACTCAACAGTTCCACACCGTGTTATGTTCCCAAAACTGACTTGCTTGCCTTCCTTCTGTCACACACTTACATTTACATTCACATTTATGGCATTTAGCAGACGCTCTGATCCAGAGTGACTTACAAGAGTGCTTAGTCATTAACTTGGAATATCCAAAGCTAGTGCTGGTAGACCTGAATTCAATCTACCCAGATTAAGTATTAAGTCCCATAACCCCAGTATTCCTAAACTACACAAAACCAGTGAAGAACAAGACATAGGGAATACAATAACTGCTGTAAGTGCGTTAACAGCTTTGAGTTAGTGCTCATTCAAGTGCTCTCGAAAGAGGCACTCTTGCTTGTCTTATTTGCACATAGAAATAATAATAATAACTCAAGTAAAGGCAGATATTCTCTCAAAAATCACCATCTGTGAAAATTATTACAAAATGTCCTGTATCAGTACAATGATAGTAGTCTTTTTCAGTCTTGTTTTAGGACTAGTTTAAGACTACTATTTCTTTTTGCAGGATAGTAAAGAATTAGAATAGATACTGAAATCCATTTACACATTAACGCAAATTATAACTGGCTATACACTGCATTAATCAAAATGTTTTGTTTAAGAGTAAATTGAATATATTCAGACCATTTCCTTTGAACGCAGGCTTCTATGTTAGGTATGTGCACCTATAATCCTTTTCCTTTGTTCTCTGGTTTGAATATATCTGCATATATGATTTCAAAGTTGTTGCTTTTTTCCTGACTCTCTCTCCTCAATTTGGTTCATTGCAAATCCCTTTTCAGTTGAAGGTTACTCATTATAAACTACATCATCTAAGCATTGCTTCCACCATGTACTTATTTCATTCTAGGCTTCAGGACGATTACAGTCATTATTACGGTGCTGAACAGTGTTGTGTGATGTTTGAGATTTGCAACAGTTAGTTTCAAGGATGTACAGTAATTGTAGCTGAATCCACAGGCATGTTACTATCTTACTGGACACATTGGTGTTTAAATGTTGTCACAGGTTGCATGTTTAATTATAATAGTAGTACTGGTAAGTCTGGAGTATGACGGCATTCAGCCTGTTGCAGCTAAGATTATTTAAGTTTTGTCAATTTATTTATGTCCTAGTCCCTTGCCATTTAAATACTTGTGTGTTTTTTGTCCTTGATTTCAAGTTGTTGCTGATATACTATATTATCTTTTCTGACTTTGGCTGATTGGCTCATTTATGTTTTATTAATCTATTTTGGTATTAAATTGTACTATGCTAAGAGAAAAAGGCATTAAATAATACATAAAAAAGAAAATTGTACATTTTTTTTCCTTTTTTCCTTTGGACATCACAATAAGGAATCTTTTTTGCGTCTGATTTAATTTTAATGAACAGCTTAAGGAGCTCCTGATTATACTTTGTTTTTATTATCTAAGAACTTTAATCATAATCAGCAAATTAATTATGAGGTTCCACACATTAGTGCACTTGGTCGACAGAAACAATAAATAATAGAAACTGAGGGCAATAAAATGGAACTTATTTTCACGTATTTAAGAATTGTGTAAGAATGTCAGTAATTTTGCCATGTACAGTCGCTGGTCACTGTAATACATGGCAGGATTGCAATTCATCAAATCATGCACATACAAGATAAGATCTTCAGTTAATTTTCACATCAAGCACTAGAATAAGCACTATAATATGTTAAAAGTTAAAAATCAGTACTGGCTGCAGTCCAAACTGAAATGAATAAAAGAGTATTGGCTGGAGTATCAACTGAAGTTAAAGGAGCACTACCATCTGCAGTTCCTGCTGCAGTTAAAAAGGCTGAACCTGCAATTCACAATGTAGTGCTTTTAAAAAAGCTGCACCAGTTGTAGTTCCAGCTGCAGTTTCTGCTGCAGCTCCAGTTGCAGTTACCATCGCAGTTACAATGGAAGATATTACTGAAATACTGAAATATTACTAATATTACTGTAATAAAGTAGCACCATCGCAGTTCCCATAGCAGTTAATACTACAGTTAAAAGAGATGCACCTGGATTTCCTGCTCCAGTTCTAGCTGCAGTTCAAAAAGGTGCCCCTGCAGTTCCTGCTGCAATTCCAGCTGCATCTCCCACTGCAGTTCAAAAAACTGTACTACCTGCTTTTCCCACTACAGTTAAAAAAACAGGACCTGCTGTAATACCAGCCAAAGTTAAAAAAGCAGTACTGGCTGCAGTCCGAACTGAAATTAATAAAGGAGTATTGGCTGGAGTATCAACTGAAGTTAAAGATGGATTATCATCTGCAGTACCAGCAGAAATGAAAGCAGCACTACCCTATGCAGTACCAGCAGAAATGAAAGCAGCACTACCCTCTGCAGTACCAGCATTAATGAAAGCAGCACTACCCTATGCAGTACCAGCAGAAATGAAAGCAGCACTACCCTATGCAGTACCAGCATTAATGAAAGCAGCACTACCCTATGCAGTACCAGCAGAAATGAAAGCAGCACTACCCTCTGCAGTACCAGCAGAAATGAAAGCAACACTACCCTATGCAGTACCAGCATTAATGAAAGCAACACTACCCTATGCAGTACCAGCATTAATGATAGCAGCTCTACC
>JAOUQY010000046.1:22113054-22124838 GCA_028566355.1 Doras micropoeus | reverse complement strand
TGTTTCGGAGGAAGCACGTGATGGCTTCGCCCTCCCTGACTGGCAGCTCGTCGTGTGACATGGGGGAATTGGTACTGTTGGGTGGGAATTGGAGACGACTAAATTAGGGAGAAAATCGGGAGGAAAAAAAAGTGTATTATAAAATGTTTTTGCCTGCTTTAGAGTACACCAATGTCTTGATTTAGCCCACCTTTTGTACATAAAACGCAGCTGAAAATGTTAGGAATCACATAGGAACATTACAGCGATCAGCCATAACATTAAACATGTTCTTCAGTGGTCAGGACCCCACAGGACCACCACAGAGCAGGTATTATTTGGGTGGTGAATGACTGTCAGCAGTGCTGCTGAAATTTTTAAACTAGTGCTGTCAAATTAACGAATGCTCTAACGTGTTAAAGGATTTATCATGATAAAAAAAAAGAATGCCACATAAAATTTTAACACAAATTAGGGTTAGGGGTTAGTCCGATCGCAAGCTGTATCCCTGCTCCCTACACACTACAGGGTACAATCCAAAGGGCTCTTCATAGGGCTCCGTCAATAAAACGGCATAAAACTGTGTATGAACAGTGGGTGATGTATTTGAACTTTTTTTAATGTATGTCATATTTTTCTTATTTCCTTTACTTGAACTTTTACTCTGTCCCTAATAATTACTTATTCCTCTGGAAATTGGTAAAAAAAAAAAAAAGCAAACGCCTTCGCTTCCATTGTGAGGGCGGGTCTCCGAGTTAAAATCAAATCAGCCAATCACATAGCAGCAGCAGAACAGAACTTCCAGTGAGGTGATATACCCATGTTCCCTAGCTTCCTACACACTGGCCAGTTCCCTTTAAATTAAAAGACCTCATCTTTAATATTTCACTTTTATCAAATAAAGTCAAGTGAATAATGATGCAACAGTCCTGTCTCTTAAAATAGACGATTGATAAACGGCAACAACATTTTCAGTGGCCCTATGATGCCTACCTGCATGTACAGCGCAAATCAAAATGTGTGTTAAAACCCCTCAGAGAGAATAGTCCACCAACCAAAAATATCCAGTCAACAGTGTCCTGTGGGTAGCATCCTTTGGCCACTGATGAAGGACTAGAGGATGACTAACACAAACTGTTCAGCAACAGATGAGTTACTGTCTCTGACTTTACATCTACCCGGTGAATCAACTAGGTAGGTGTGTCTAATAGTGGACAGTGAGTGGACATAGTGTTTAGAAATGTCAGCAGCACTACTGTGTCTGATCGAACCATACCAGCACAACACACACTAACACACCACCACCACATCAGGGTCACTGCAGTGCTGAGAATCATCCACCACCCAAATAATACCTGCTCTGTGGGGGTCCTGACCACTGATGAGCAGCATAAAAGGGAGCTAACAGATTCTGCAGAGAAACAGATGGACTACAGTCTCTATCTGTAAAACTACAGAGTGCACCTGTATGGTCAGTAGAGCTGATAAAATGGACAAAGAGTTTAGATACAAGGAGGTGGTTTTAATGTTATGGCTGACTGGTGTATATGAGCAGTAACAAAAAGAATCAGTGTAAACATTAATAAATAAATATAGAAGACTTCATATAAAAGCTTATAAAAAAGCAAAGAGAGTTAATAAAAATTGTGGAATTATAGAAATAGCTTATAAAAATGTCATTAGTAGCCTATTATTATTACTAGTAGTAATTAGTAGTATTGTGTCTGAGGACCAAGTTTGCCATGGTAATGAATTCAGCCTTCATTTATTCACAATAAAACCTTGTCAAGATTTAATATACATTTAATTGAATATACAAACTCAATTTAATATACAACATTTATTTATTATTTAAACTTTAACATGTAGACATTAATTTGAGCTGACACAGCTCTTGGCAGCTGGTAGTTATTTCCTCATTATTAATGAGTGACACTTGATGCCACCCAGTTGGCATTGGTAATGTTCTGACAGACCAGGAATGCAGGAACCTCTCTCTAGCTCTCATGTCCTTTACTTTTGAGAACTTGAATCCCATACAGCATCACATGCTGTGCATAGGGCACCTGATCATCATACACTCAGACAAACATGACCATGTGAAGACCAGAAACGTGACCAGATTCACTAGAGTAATAGCATGCAGTCTGTAATGATCATGTTTAACATGGCTGTTTACATTGAGTGATTGTGTTGATGACTTGGTTGGTGGTTTGTGTGATTAGCTGTTGCAGAGCTTTAAGATCATGGACTACAGTTTGTTGGTTGGAATCCACAATGTGGATCAGGCAAGCCGTGGGCGTCTTGGCGTAGGGGATAGCTGCAGGCCGGTGGAGGGGACAGTCACACCTGACCAGAAGAGACCTCAGGCCCAGAAAGCCCTGTACAGTACGGCTATGGAGTCCATCCAGGGTGAGGCACGTGGGAAGGGCACGATGGACAGCGAGGATCAGTGAGTCACCAATTTCTTAACGATAGTCGTCTCTCTGTCTGTCTCACTTTCTTGACATCTATACACATAAGTAATTCTGTCCTGCTGGTGTGTTTGGGATTTCTTTTTCCCTGTGCATGCTGATCTTATTTCTCTTTACTACGAGAACTGGCATTTTGGCATGTATCTGTTAGTATCAGAAATGTGCCACTTGGATCTTCTGTTGCTATTATGTCCTGTCATATTTTATTTTAAACACTTTTTGTTTTGCCCACAGTATTGTCTTTCCCAGAAATGTTGGCCCATGTTGTCTTCTTTTTGTTTGATATACTTTGTGTTTTACAAAAACAGCTTCTGTTTAGAATCTTATTGGAATGGACTTATCACTAGCCTGCACACCAGGAGAAGCAGATTTTGTTTTCATAGTTGCTTGGCAGACAAACAGGTCTAACAACACACATAAGCAAATAAACCCTACTTCCTACTGACTTTTGCAAGGCAAAATATTCCACTTGGTATGAATGTTTAAAAAGAATATCACCTAACGGTGGTACAACACACCTTGATCCTATAACTGTAGTGTATATTTCTGAATCTCATTCTTTTGTACTGGCGGATGGGTGAATGATATTTACTAGATGGATTATTTATCATGCACAGAAGACTGACTTACTTTTTGGAATCAGGGACATACAGGTATGATAAATGATACCAGGCAAAATAAAGAAAATAAAAATAAAACATTTTTAGGAGAGCATAGATGCTGGAGACATATTTTTATTTGTTAAGTGAGGGGAGCACCACAGGTCCTTATTTTGCCAGTGACTTGGTGATACTTTGTGAAGGTCACAAACGGGTTGCCTCAAAGATATTATCTGGAAGGGATAAAGAATTTGGCTTCACAATTGACTCCTCCCTGGGAATTCATGTACTCGTTCATTACTTTTATTCTGTATTAAACACTAAACTAGCTAACTAGCTTCCATTTGGCTGGTGGGCTTGCTAATGGGCCCCGTCCACTGGACATTATAAATCGTTGTTTTTCTTTTCTGTTTGTTTGTTTTAGGTGGGGAGGAATCCCAGCTCGCAGCAGTAAAGGAGAGCGGCTTCTGGTTTACATTGGCATTATTGACATTCTGCAGTCATACAGGTAACTCAGCACCCAATTTTCACTTTCCATTAATGTAATTTCAACCCATTATTTAGCTAATGGTGGTCATGTCACTTTATTAGTGGAGTTGGCAGGCAGGTTCCAAAAGAAATGTTGCTCCAGATATGTGGCAAGCAAAGCTTGTAGTGTTTAATAGTGCCAAGATAATAACAACATGATGCCTTAACATTTCTATTGCACATGTTTCTATGCCATGACTTGCTGTGTTTTTGGAATGTGGCTTTGTAGGTTCGTCAAGAAGTTAGAGCATTCCTGGAAAGCACTGGTTCACGATGGGGTAAGATTCAGCACAGTCTTTTCTTGTGTCAATTTGATATTGCTATATAAATTGCCATGGCCCCATAAACTATTCTGCCCTAATTTTGAATCTTTTCCAGGACACTGTGTCTGTTCACAGACCAGGCTTCTATGCAGAGCGATTCCAGCGCTTTATGTGCAACACAGTATTTAAGAAAGCAAGTAGGTCTCAAAATGATCTGGACTGACTGTCATTTATTGTCTTTCCCTTGTAATTTTGCTGTTAAAAATGTGAGCTGTATGTGCTTATGTTTTGTTGCGTCTCTTTCTGTCCCCAGTAAAGTCATCACCATCGAAGAAGAGCCGTGCAGGGTTTCAAAGTGTGGCTAGGAGACTGCCCATGGGCACTGCTTTCCCAAGTGCCCAGCCCAGCAGCCACATGCCTCTTGACCCTCGACTCGTCTACCATTCCCACTTTTCCCAAGCCGACACAGATGTCGAAGTTGGTGAGTAAGGAGAGAAATCCCGTGTCTTTTCAGAGAAACTTTACTATAAATGATAAAAAAAATTACATTATAAAAATAATTATATAAAACAGAAGTATTTTTATGTATCTGATGAATTCTTTTCCAGGTATGCAGTCAGGCAGGCCTGATCTGCTCCCGAGCATGCCTTCCCTAGCTGGAGCCTCGAGTGAATTTGAAGCAACTGATGAACCTAATTTGTCAGTGCCCCCAATCAGGTATCAGCACTTTCACTTAGCTTTGTATATTAACACATTTTTATTATTTAATGTCACACTTTCAAATTTTCAACCTTTCTGATTTTTTTTTGTACATGATTATATTTTGGTGTTTGATGTAGGTCAGTAGGGGTGGAGGTGCACAAATCTGCAAGCACAGAACCTGATAGCAATGCTTTTTCCAGGTAAAGCTGAACACACACATTAATACACTGTTAATATGATTCTATGCATCATTGCATGATGATTGAAAGGTTCATTACTCCCCCTGCCTCTTTTAGTTTGGGGGCTGAACTTGCAGATGAGCAGATGGGTAATGAAGATGCCATTTCTCTCAAAGACATCATCCCGGAGACCAACATTTGTTTTGTAAGTTTAATGCTAACTACTAACCATTGAAATAAAGTTGTTAAATGTAGCAGTAAGATGCAAGATGAGACAAAACAGTAAATGTGTTTGGGTGTGGCACAGAACAGAATGATTTAGGTCTGTCAGTAGATATCAGTTATGCAAATGTTTTTCTCGGTAACAGTTTACTATGGTGTCACCTGCAAAATAACTTCAAGTCTCTTTCATTCCTCAAAAAGAACTCTTGAGCGTTTAGCATTTTTTGCACATACCTTCTGTTCACTTTGCCTGTGCATTGAGAACACATGCCACTTTTTGCCATTGTATTTTGGCCCTCTAGGCTGTTGAGAGCACCAGATGAACTGTAGTGTGAACAAAAAGAGGACTGATACCACATCAGAGCTGAAGTGGCCCAGAAGTCCTGCCCAAATCCTCTTTTGAATCAACTCACAATGTGTGCGCAAGAAGAACTGAATCCCTTTCCTGGTGGTCCACTTTTTGGTCCACTTTAAGAGGATTGAGTTTAGGTTGTTTAAAAAGGGACTGTGTGTGAAAACACTAAGAATAAGTCAGAGAGAAGTTTATGAGTCAAATAAGTTTATGTAGAACAAAGCTTAATGTAAATTGGCAAATACAGTCTCTAGACAGAGTAAAACCTCTCTTGCATTTACAAAAAGTAACCTTTAAGTAAATTGTACCTGTAATGCTTCTCAGGAAAAGGGCCTTGCATAACTGGCTGATTTCATGCAGTTGCCTGCATTTCTACTGTTGAGGCCCTATATTAATGTCTTTGCCAGTCAACACTTAAACCTGCATGGTTTATAGGAGTTTGTTGAGAAAATAAAGATGAATAAAATATATCTCCGTTCTGTTTTACAGTAAGACAGTCTGGAAACATGATACAGGAAAAGAGCAAGACATGAAATGTGTATGAACAAGCCGTCTCTCCCGGTGAGAAGGAGTGGAAAGAATTCCAGTCCTTTGGAGTGACACCCCAGTGGTTATGGGCAGGAGAGTGTGAGCGATAGACTCTTCTCCTTCTCCAGCACAGGGTATGCTGCTATAACTCCACCTGTTGACCACACAGTTCCTTCCCTGAGCTTCAGAATCGCCTTCGGTCTCACACTGCACGTTGTTCATAAACACACAAACACTTTGGTCTTATTGGTCATGCATATACTGAAAAAGAACACTTGTGATATTATTTATTCTATATAAATTCTGTTCTGATTTGCTTTATTTTTGCGACAGCTATTAGAGGACTTTGTGAACAAATTATGTAGGTATTTCATACTGGGTGTTAACACTTTTTTATGTCAGACAGTATTAGTTAAATACTCTAGTGGGCTGTTTACTTTATACCCATAATTATACATCTGAAATGATTCCTCCACAGAGATCTGCTTTTCAGTGTATACCTGGCATGTAATTTGCTGTTTAACCTGTAGGGTTATTTCAGTCCTGCAGAAACACATTATCGTTTAAGTAACAGGTGCTGGAACAAATCAGCATGTCTGCCCTATTCAGTAATTAGTTACTCAAGCCCTGCTGTGAGTGGGGTGATCTCTGAGCTGTTGTGGCTGAGATCTGCCTAATATTTGACTGTTCAAAATCCAACCGAAATAGTAGTTTTTTTTTTCTATCAAAAACAAGAGTAAATATTATTCTTTTGTTTGTCTGTTCCGCTAGTGTCTTAATCTGTGTTTTGGTGCCAGTCACTTTTATTTACTGTTATTTTTTTTTGTTATTCTTCACTTTGGCTATCCTAATTTGTTTATGCATTTGAAAACCCTCTAAGCTTTTTTTTTTTTTTTTTGTCAGTCTCGAGTGTTTCCATTCTTTTAAATGGACCAATCAGCAGTGTATATTCATTAGTGGATGGGCAGGTTTGCTTGTTTTTAATGCCAGTGGCCTTCAATCCATTGATATGTACTGTATTTTATGTGAATAGTTGTATAAATATTATTCACCTTTGTGTTTTTTTTTTTGTGCATACTTATTATAAAACTAATATGCTTTTATGAAGCAGTATGTAATCTAAGCTAACAAATTAACATGTTTATATTTGTTATACTTTCTTGCCATGCCTTATGTCTGCTTCACTAACTGTGCACTCTTATAAGAGCCTGCTGATTTCTGCTGGTTACAGAAATTGCCTACCTTCGGTACATTACTTATGCAAGTGGTCATTTCAGTCTGACTTTACTGTACCATTGCCTCATTTATTTACCTCAGCTTAGAATTTCTGCTCTTTGTGCATTCATTGTGCTTTGCTTTATTTCTCCTGCTTTATAACAAACCTTTTTTTGGAAACACACTTTTATTTAACATATAATCTAATTGCTAGTTGAGCATTATTTTGCACAAAAGGTCTGAAGGAAGTTGCTTTTGTGTTCGTTTTTTTTTTGTTTGTTTCGTTTTGGGTTATGGACAAAAATGTGTAACTCAAACTTGGTTTGTATATATGAACTGTATATGGTGTTCTGCTTCACGCTAAAAGCAGGGTCCATGCACCATGGAAGTTTTTTTTATCTTGTGCTTCTTGATTTTTGGTATTTTGAATGAGTGCAGTGTGGGACCAAGTGCTCCACAAAAGACTGAAGTAGCTGAAGATGCATGCGTACATTTGAATGTGCACTAACAGGGTGGGACTTTATCTTATCACTCATATAGATACACTTTATGGTCTCTTGAGTAGTTGGTATACTCTTCAGTGCTGATGAAGGGGAAATTTGCAGTGGCCAACTTGCTGATTCATCCTATTGTTTTTTCAAATACACTAAACTGGTAAGGGTGCCATTTGCATCACATGACACTGCTACTGTTTTCAGCATCTGTCTGGCAGGTTACCTTCTCTACTGTCTGCCCTGCATTGACTCATCTCTTTTTCTTCCATGCCCATTAAACTCCATTTACAATGATGAGATGCAAAATATGTACCCTACAATGTAAACAAGCCAGGCTCATCCTAAAACAGTAAGAAGGCTGATTTGATAAGGCTGTCTTGTTGCATGATGAGCCTTCATAATGAACCTTAAGGAATATTTGTTAAGCAAGTTTTATCTTGACGTTGAATACAATGTGAGCATTGTTATATGGCTTATTTCATCACCACAAGTATTGGGGCAATATGTGGGTACAGTTTTGGCCAGCAAAGTGCTGGATATGCAAAAGGATCCTAACTGAATGCAGTAAATGTATTCAATGGTGTCATATGGCGTAATATGCAGTCAACTGTCCACCAAATTAGGAAGTATACATTCTAAACCCAACTCCAAGATTTCTACAGGGTTTGCAAACATGATGTTTGGGACATGATGACCCTAAAATTTTCACCTGGAATTGCTATTGTTTGACTTGTCTTTGGTTTCCATGTTTCCTTTAACTGGCTCAAATCTTGTAACCACACATAACCAATGTTCCAATCAAGACATTTAATGAGAACATGCCTTTTCCTGTTGACAAAGCAAGTGCAAAGCGTTCTATAGTGGATGAAGGTCGTTGCACTTTATGCTGTCATGATTTCGAATCTTTAACTGCACTGTTCTGTCCAGTGTGAATTGTAACGCCTTAGTTGTGTGTTCTCCAAAGTTCAACCAACCAGCTTTTGTTTTTATTTTTATTTTTTATTATTGTTTTGAAGTGTTTTTGTTTTGCTTGATGATCTTGAGACCTGAACTCCAGTACCCTGATCAAGGCAGGGTTACCTAGTCATATGACAGGTGCCTGTAAACTCCTTTGTGTCAGTGTGGTTGAAATTTGTGTTAACTGAATGATAAGTAGTCAGCTAATGCTCCTGTCCACAAGTCTTTCTGCAGTATTCTACTGACCCAGACTTGTGGAGAGACTGATTAATGCACAACAGACACACCAGTCTTGCACAATTCACACAGGATGCTATGCTGGCAACAGAGACACTACCATATGAACTATTGCAATATTACATTTCTGCCAGCTTACATTTTGGTAACTATATTTATTAGGAAACCATTTTTGTACCTTGTATGATTGTATGAAACCTAATATTCTGTGAACCAAGACAATTGTTTGAATGCTGTAAAGCAAAAGAAAATCTTTTTTTTTTTTAATTGCATTGGCAGAGTCTGACATTGTACACTGTATTTGTTGTGTTTAAGGTATTATATATTACACACTTTTTTGTAAAAACATGAATGTCTGGTGGTTTCAGGAACAGAAGGATTGCCTATATTTTTACTCAGCTTGTGTATAATGTGTATATGTACTGTATATAAGCAGCACGCAAACAACAAGCCCCACCCCCGTCCATCATGTTATTCACCTGCCTTTCCTGCCAATTTAATGTGGTGATGGGTTTTTTCCTCATATTTTCAATTAGTTTTCAAATAGGCTAATAAATTTTTTAACTTTTTGGTGGTTTAGTTTCCTGTTTTTTCAGAGTCATGTATGGATGTCTGTATAAACACTGATCAGCCATATCATTAAAACTGAACCCCCATGTGCCACCAAAACAGCTCCGGTCCATCATGGCATGGACACCACAAGACCTCTGAAGGTGTGCTGTGGTGTCAAGGACCAAGACACTGTCAATACTGACCGGTCCTTTTGACGTCAAATAATCGAATCATCAGTATGCTAATTTGCCTTGTTCAGTTGGGTTTTAGAATGCAGTACTTTACATTATGCAACAGAACAATTCGCTCTGGTCAACTACTTTGACTACTTAGCAGCATTCCAAGAGTGCTGATATTTTGTATAACATCACTGGTACATTTCACTGTTTATTACTCTGCTTGTTCGCTAGGAACCATTACTACACTTACTACAGGGGCTGCCTGTCTGTCTGTTATTAGAGCAAAATGAAACGTATTCTCTTTGAAATGTCAGTTACTTTGTGTTAGTTTCACAGACTAATAATCTGTGTTAGATTATAGAAATGTTGTATAACAACATATATCACACTTCCTACAGTGCTGTTATAATTCATATAAGCACTATGGCCAAAATTCTGCAAAAAGGTGTGTCTTTGCCTCACTCTGAGGTTGTGAGCAGGTTTTATTAATCACTGCCACTAAGAAGGCCCTATAGCATGATACTGCCACCACCATGCTTCACCTTTGTCATGGTATTAGCCAGTTGTTGAGCAGTACTTGGTTATTGCCAGATGTAGCACTTCAGCCTTTGTCTCATCGGACAAGACAGGCTTCTTTCTCATGCTCTCAGCATCCTTTAAGTAAATTACATCCACCATGGGGCACCAGGTACACACACATTGACACATGGGGGGCAATTTAGAGTCACCAGTGCACCTACCAGCATGCTTTTGGAGGTGTGAGGAGACAGGTGAACCCAGATCAAACCTACATGGACATGGGGAGAACATGCAAAAAAAGTGCCACCTTAACCTAAACTCAGGATGATGGAAACAATATTTGAAATCAGAATGATTGATTTCCTATTATTTTCCTAGTAAAATTTTTCACCCGTTAGAGCAATGGTTTTATTGTCTGAATTATTTAGGCCTAGCTGTGTGCAGGCTAGATTATAGACTGTGGCTTCAGATGTGAGTGATTTGTCTTTAGTGCAGCAGTGCCATTCCTGCAGGAGGACACGACTTTATGCTCCATGGAAGCTTCTGCCTTGCATAATGCAATTAAATGTGAAATGATGCCAGGAGCTGAAGCAGCTGCGGGCAACTTTACTGTTTCAGTTTTGCAAGAATGGATGGGATATGGCGAGAACAGCTTCGAGAACAGTGCTTTATAAGCAGCAGTGAGGAGGAAGAGGAGGAGGAAGAGGAGGAGGGCAGACCGCTCTAGACTGGTCAAAACAGCAAACTCAACATTCTGTGCGTCCCAGGCGTGTTTGGAGGGAGAGAGGGAGAGGGAGAGAGAGGGAGAGAGAGAAAGAGAGAGAGAGAGAGAGAGAGAAAGAGAAAGAGAGAGAGTCCCAGCTCTAGCGCGAGTCAGAGTGTTAGTGAAGGGGCGGGGAGGAGGGGGAGGAGACGCATCATTGCAGTAGTGAGAAGAAAGTCCTGCGCTAGTCCAAAAACCGCACACACGCATCCAGCACAACAATAAGAAGACGAAGACAGCCGTGGCGTTAATGACCAGAACCTCAGAAGCCGACATAAGAGAGACTCGTTGGTTTGTTTAATGCTGACTCCATAGCATTTTTTCCTCTTGGAAACCCCAGCGCGTTGCTCCCGGACAGAGGCTGCGTGCTGTGCTGTGGCAGGACGCGGTTGACACTCGGTTCTGGGTGAATTATAGTCGCTCGTAATGCGCCACTCGGGCTGATGCTCGCGCTGCAGCACTGAGCTCTCCGCTCTGCTCCTCTCCCAACATCTCCCCCATCTGCCTTTCTCATCGTCTACCGTCCCAACAAACCTCCCCACAGTCCTCATCGGACAATTCTAGGGACTTTTTTCTAGGGACTTTTTATCCTCCCGTCATCCTCTTCTCCACTTTGCTGGTATCTCGTTGAGTTAAAACCCTTCCCCCCTTCATCTCTCTCCTCTTCCTCCACATCTTTAACAAGGAGAAAGCGCTGCAGAGAGCATGTGAGTACCACTGCGGACCTTTTCTGTTGCACACAATTTGTAAATCACTGTTATTGTGCGTTTTGTTGTAACTTTAGAGTTCCTTTTTTCCACCAGATTACTTGTTTTTTCCCCCAGGAAGGAGTGTTACGCATTTATTGACTCGGTAGAGAAGCTCAGGTCCACTCAACATATTAAACTGCTGCTTTAGCATAAAACACTCATTACTGTAACATGCAAGCAGCTCAGCTATCCTACTTAGGAGAATAAAAATGTACCAGTATAATGTTTCTAAAATAAAATATTGTTTTTTTTTATATTTGTGATGCTTTACTTATGAGAAAGAAACTGTAATC
>JAOUQY010000046.1:22029003-22041286 GCA_028566355.1 Doras micropoeus | reverse complement strand
GTATGCAGTGGTTAGTACCTAACAATTTGGTCCAAGGAAGGACAACCGGTGAACCGGCAACACAGTCATGGGTGCCCAATGCTCACTGATGTGCATGGGGAGTGAAGGCTAGCCCATCTGGTCCAATCCTACAGAAGAGCTACTAAAGCACAAATTACTGAAAAAGTTAATGTTGGTTATGATAGATAGGCTTGTTGTGTATGGGGCCGCATAGCTATCGCTATACCAGTCAGAGTGCCCATGCTGACCCCTGTAAACCATGGAAAGCACCTACAAGAAGCACATGAGCATCAGAAGTGGACCATGAGCCAATGGAAAAAGGTGGCCTGGTCTGATGAATCAAGTTCTCTATGTCGCTTACCTGGGGAAAAGATGGCACAAGGATGTACTATGGGAAAAAGGCAAGCTGGTGGAAGCAGTCTGATGCTCTGGGCAATGTTCTGCTGGGAAACTTTGGGTACTGCCATTTATGTGGATGTTACTTCGACACATACCTACCTAAATATTACTGCATTACAAATACACCATTCAATGGCAGCAGTACTCCCTAATGGCAGTGGCCTCTTTCAGCAGGATGATGCACCCTGCTACACTGCAAGAATTGTTCAGGATTGGTTTGAGGAACATGAAATAGGGTTCAAAGTCTCAACTTGGCCCCCAGATCACCCAGATCTCAAACTGATTGAGCATCATTGGGATGTGCTGGACAAACAAGTCAGATCCATGGAGACCCCAGCTCAGAACTTACAGGACTCAAAGGATCTTCCATTAACTTCTTGGTGCCAGATACCACAGCACACCTTCAGAGGTCTTTTGGAATCCATGTCTTGACAGGCCAGAGCTATTTTGGTGACACAAGAGGGTTCTAATCGGTGTATTGACATGAAATAATTTTTCAATGTTGCTCCTAGTTTTAGTTAACTACACACTGACAATGTGGCCTCCTCCTCATTATCTGGTTCACACAGTAAAATAGCACTTGATCCAGCACATCCTATTTTTTGCATGAAATGTGAAAAGGCAATTTTCACAAAAAGTGAAAAACATTATTTTGAAGCTCAGGTCAGTTTGCATGAGACTGGGCAGTTCAAAGGAATAGTTCTTTTTTTAATAAAAAAAAAAGTTTTTTCATATTGTGTCTAGAGTTAGTTGTGCGCACACTTTTAATTTGCCACAGAGACTGTGATGTCAACGGCTTAGAGAGTTTGCAAGAAGACATTTTCAGGCTCAACAGCTGGTGCAAAACAACATATTTGTCCCAAACCTGGAAGTCGCTGCCCACTCCCTAGAATCCGGTGGCGGTCATCACATAGGATATATGCTTTTTTTTGTGTCTTGCTGTTAATTTTGCATTTTTTTAGTTGTTGAATTAATAACAATTGCAGTGTTTTTGTTAATTCAATGTCAATGTTTATATTAATTCATAAGCCATGGGTAAATCTTTCCTAAAATGAAAACATGCCTGTTTATACCACATTGTTTATATTTTCTCAGGAATTGTTTTTTTTATAGTTGGATGTTTCTTAATATCTATCATTATAATAATATAAATAACAATCTACTGTAAGTGCAGTGTAATACAGTGTAGGTAAGACATATGGGAGCTGTGCCTATTTGAAACTGCACATTACTTTGTATTTGATATAACAATTTTAATTCTTTCATCATTTGAATCCAGAAAGATTATTTGCACAATGGATCGCTTGTATCATTATTGATCAATAAGTATCATCACTTAAGAGAGAAAAATTTGTATGAAGTAATATTCATACTACTTCCCTAAAAAAGGATGGAATGCAGGACACAGTACTTAATGTACAGTACATAATGTTGATCTATTTTGTTTTCTTCTTAAATGCACCGTAGAGAAATAGGAATTCAGGTCATTATACTGCGTGTTGTTTTCTGGCACACTCTTTAAAACTGTATATCACTTATACAAATGATATGAATGAAATAAATGATCATAGATTATATGATACAGTTTAACACAAATCAAAGGGGAATGAAATAGCTACATTTTTCACATTTTCATTACTTATTACATTGATTGGTGCTGACAGGAGAGTGTGCCTTCTACATATTAGGACTGATTTTATTTCATGTAATTCCATTGTTTTCAAATTGTCTCCCCTTCATTAAGAACCAAAGTAAACTACAGAAATGATGCCATAAATAAATCTAATAAATGTGTAATATCATCTATTTTAATCTCATCTAATCATATATCATCTGAGATAATCACATCGGAGATCACATTAACCTCTCTAATCTAATTCTGTTGTCATGGTGATTGCTAGTATGTCTGGATTTTTTTTTTTACTCTTGGCAGCAAGTTTGTGCCAGCCAAGGATTTGTATTTTGTTCTTTAAAAATGTGAACTTTGAGTTTTCCGCACATTACTGACATCGTACAGTTTCCTTACTAAGTGGTACATTTGGCCTAAAGAGCTGTTATTTGCCTGTGTGTGAAGGTCAAATTCCAGATTAATCCAGCAGAGTAAAACAACCTGCAGCTGTGAGGATGAAATGATTGATGAAATGGCTGCCAGAGGTGCTTGTTGTATTAATTAGATTCAAGCAAATGTCTCCATTTTTTAGATAAACTATCATAACTGAGCAAGGAAAATAAATAAATAAATAAATATTAAGATGACTACTTAGCAGTTTAAATAAATTACACTTCCAAGTTGACCAGCTAGAACCCTTTGAATTATACTATTGAACTGGAACCATAGAACTGGTTTCCTATATAGAGCCTCTCTAATGCAGGATTGTAAATCTATGTGCTAATATTTTAATACAGAAGCATTCGTTATCAGATAGCAAACCACCAGATCAGCTCCATAGCCATAACCAATTCAATACACCATGGGGTAATGTAGCTGACTCTAATTTGCATGCTAGTTTATTTAAAATGATTTTGCTGACTAGAAATTTATGGCATACACCTGCTAACAGAGCACAGTGGTGAACAAGTTAGCTCATTATTTCATTAAAATAACACGTAAATAGCACATTTCATGAACCATGCCCCTCTTATCCTCTCTTGCACAATGCAGTACCACAAAAGTACATTCCTAACCTGCTCCTATCCTAAAGTGCAGAACTCTTTGGGACCCTGGGCAGCTCTGTGGGCATGGTTTTGCCCAGAAGCCTATAAAAATGTGGAGTTGCACCCACTGCTATTGCCTCAGCACCTCATCAACAGTCAATGGCAGAGCTACTCTACAGCATTTCCATCCTCACTGACTTTATCAAACCAAATATCTAATTTGCTGGGGATAAGAATCGGGATTACGTGATGCTCAGGACAAAGCCCTCGGGAGGGGAATGTGATGGGGTTACTCGGATGGCAGACCTCAGGTGTCTCTGTTGTCTGTCTGTGAGTGCTCTGCTTCTTCCATGTGTCACTGGCTGGACTCAGGTACAGCAGAGCAGAGTACCCGGGTTCTTTCACAGATGAAAACGAAATTCACATTCACGTGCAGATGAATTATGGAAAGGAAAGTATGTCTTTCCTCTTTCGTATATCTCTATTATTATCTATTTTCCTGAATGTTTGATTAACAGTTTTGGTCTCTCATGAAAACACAAAAAGGAAGGGTCACTTTGAGCAGGAATGAAGATAAGAGTGAGAACTGTATATATCTGTGCTAATATTTTGATCATTGACAGCAAAAGAAGAATTTGTTGCTTCCAAAAAATTATTTACGCTGATTCACATATCGGAGGAAGGTAGTGCTTCTCTCCAATCTCTTCTACCCAGCGAGAAATTTTCTCTTTACAGTTGTAAATAATTAAAGTTCCAATGAGATGTATTTAATGCTTCTTGAGAAAGAATATGGAAATGCAATAACATTTGCATAATTGCGCATCAATTAAACATTCGGCAGTTCTTAATGAGTTAATCAGACTTCCCCTTTTGACAGATACTATCCATTTGCTGAGGAACTAAATCTGTTTTGCTATGCTGTGTTGCTCATGTGCAAAGTTTACACAGGAGTGATAGAGGAAAGACTTCAGTCATAAACAAAGACTCAAGAGAAATAAAGCTTTCTTGGAAATCATTAGCTCTCTACATGTCACATTCCCACATCCACCTAAGCATTCATTACAACTGCTATTATGTCCCATACTTAAGTATTACATTCACTCAAATTTCAACAACAATTATTATCAGTGAAAACCCACATCACATGATCATTGTAATCTGATTGTATATCTAAAATAGATTTTGTTTCGTAAACCCCATTTCCGTTTTTTTTTGCTGACAAACAAACATCTTAGACGAAGGTTGTTGGATTAGCCCCACAGAAGGCTGGCTGGAGAGAGTGAGATTAAGTGCTAAAAAGATTTAGTGACACGCAAGTACTCAATTATGTATAGGCAACAAAATATGCACACCCCACTCAGAGTTCACAGTGGAAAGCTGTACACCATTTGTCGCCGCTGGCTTCCATCTTTATTCAGTGCCCTGTGAGACAGGTCCAGAGTGGTAATTACAATCATACCTTTTCCGCCAGAGCCCTGTTCCTCACCATAGCTGCCTTCATATATCCTTGTATGAAACATTGTTCATTAAATGCTACTACTCCAGGTACCCATGAGCCTTTGAAAAGGCCTTACTGGGAGTCATCAAATGGGAACACATGGATAATGACGCTGTCAGATGTGAGGGGAGTAATAATCAGAGTCTTGCTTTCACACACTGGAAGTAAGGAGAGAAGTTTATATTGCTCAGGCAAAAGCAGCCATTTACTTTAATGAAGTCTCTGGCTTAAAGGTGGTGTCAGTTGAGAGTGAAATTATGAGAGGTGAGTGGTTGATATAAAAAAAATGGCAATTTGCACATTTTTGACAGGTTTGTGTGGCCTGGATGCTTTTTAATTATTCTGCTGAAACTCATGAAAAAAGTCTTGAAAAAGCATTTTCTTCCTGTGATGTTTGCTTGGAGATATCTAGAAAAAAAGTGATCATTCAGCATGAGATAAAATTGTTAAAATGTTTGTTTGTTTTTGTGTGTGTATCTTCTACTTCTTGTTGACTTCTAGTGTTCTTAGCATAAAAACATGCAAAACATGCACCAATGACTGTACCAACAAACTGATTTTAAAATGGAATGAACTTTTTTACAGGAAGAAAAGTTGTATTTTAAATGGTAAAGTTTTTTTTTTAACACTGCTCTCTGGATGTTATTATTTGCTTATCTGTCTCAGCGAAATCTCACATACTACCAAGGTATCTGTCAGCATCTCTTCAAATCAGGGGAGGAACGGAATGAATCTGTGTCACACCTCTAAGGGCTCGTGTTATTGTTTGTGTGGGATTAGAGCCTGTGGGCTATATGTTATAAAAGGGGACACAAATGAAAAGTTGATGGGCATCTTGGATGATCAGGGTTTATCTATCTTGTAAGGTGAGTATGTGTGTGTGTGTGTGTCTGTGTGTGTGTGTGTGTGTGTGTATGTGTGTGCATTTGCGAATGTCTGGAGATGATGATGATGAGAATCCCAGCCTGGAGACTCTTCCTGAAGCCTGGGATTAAGTGCTTGTGTGATTAGTCCCTTCTGTAATTGTTGCCAAACCATCACTTATTCTTATTCCCAGCACATCTAATCTTTCTGACACCTGCCAATATTCCATCACCACATCTACAATCTGCCTCTACAAATCTCAATCTGGTCATTCGGCATATAACAGACTCCTTCAGGCCTGATGACAGAAATAAAAGTACTGTTCATTGTTTCACTATATCATTGCACTCAGTGCCTGGTTCTTGGCTCTTTTTACTGGGCAATAGAACTTCAGGATTTCAATCTGAGCTTGTCTGCGCTGCCATGATTTAATGCATGCAAAAAAGAGACTAGGCTAAAATTACTTTTACAGTGGAGACTTTCAGTAGCAGACTCCTTTAAGAAAAACAGCAATAATCACAATAAATTCGCAGTTAAGGTAGCAGGTGGCTGAGTGGTGAACTCTTAAATCTTTTCTTTGCCTCTACCAAGTGTGCTCACTGATTAGCAGGCAACTTCACCAAATCGTGCAAATTCTATGGCAGAGATCTTGAGGTACTTGAACATATGAAACCTCAAAACGTTATAGGAAAATGAAAAAGAAAACCTCTGATAAAATCAGCCTGCATTGTGACATATTTTAGACTTGTGTAAAAATACAGTACAGTAAAAAGGTCCTGATCATTTGTGTTCTGTATGTCCGTGTAACAGAACTAGAGATAAAAGTAAATAAAACAAAACATGTAGGCACCAAAAGAACATATATATATATATATATATATATAGCCATTATAATCATGTCTAGCATAGTGAACACCTTTCATCATTATCTAGCCTCGGTTCATTATCTCCCAGAGCCTAGGAATCTCCCTACAGCCCCCTGTCTATTTATGCGGGAGACCAATTTGTCCCACTGCCTCTGCTTAGTATTTGCATTGACACCCAGGGTCTGATGTGGACAAGCAATTATGACAGGTTTCCTATTGAACTGTAAACGACTGATGTCTGCCTCCGAACTACAGCTTTATCCAATTATGGCCCCAAATTTCCACTTGGTTCTGTTCTGTTCATTATCTGCTGCTGAAAATGATGAATTCTGATGGATAGACTTTTAAGAAAACAGATTCATTTCACGATTATTTTCCTGCCAGGATTTCAAATTGGCACTATTTGGTCTGCATTCTAATGCTTTGTACCAACTCTTTGAAATGCAGTCATGTAGAAGACATCTACAGTGCCAACACCAATGGGGGTAACTGATTTTACCCTCTGTTGAATTTTGTATTTCATTCACTTAGAAATGACCAGATACATTTCTTTTTCAGGCCCGTACTGAATTTCTGTATCATTTACATTTTTAAGTGGAAGCCATGAATTATTGAACTGATGTGAATTATACATACTGATATACTGTTGCACTGTGCTGTATTTGCATTCATTTGTTGTGAATTTCTAAAATTGTTGTAAATAGCCCATAAATCATACTAGCAAGACAAAGACAGGTTAGTTACTCATCATGTGACGCTCACGTTCTGAAACTGTGCCCTATTCAGGATATATAGTGCACTGCTTTTGTGGTCTGACATTTTGTAGTAGGGAAAACCCTAGAAAAATAGAGAATAATCAATACAACTCCAATGGGTAGTGTCCAAACAAACATAGCAGCCATAGAATGCTCATAATGCACTGTATTGTTGGGCTTGTCTTTCACACAGAGGAAAACAGTGAGTTATGATGGCAGGGTTCTTTCAGATGTCTTACAGGTTGTAATGAGTTCCTTTTCTTTTCTTTAATGTAATACAATTATTGTTTGATGTACACTTGCAAAGTGATTGCAGAAGTGTATTTATTTTTTCTGTTCTCATTTATCATATCTCTGTGAAAATATTTAACAGTTCTACCCGAAAGGTTACTTGCTCACTTCGGTCAATGCAGATATGCATTAATTTGTGCAAATAATTTGTCCATTGACTTCTGTGCAATGTATTTTCACTTGTGCATAAAATTTGCATGATGTATATGTAAATTTGTTGTAAGGTTTGTATGTGTACAAATTCAATTCAGTCTTCCACTAGTACATCGAGCATTTCCATCCCTCTGTGTAGTTGGATAAAACCATGGATAATAGAGACACAACTGGTGCTGTTAGGGTTTTTACATTGACTGATTCTGAATACTTATAGTCTGGGCTGGCAGAGGACATTGATTGGCCTGCTTGGGTGGGGGGATTAGATTTCCAGATAGGTGATGTTAAGAAGGTGTAGACTGACAGGATTGACCCAGACCTATTGCTCGCTGCTACACCAAATGACAGAATCTTAATACAAGTGTGGATTCAAAGGTGGAAAATAGGATTTGTAAATACTGAGGCTAGATAGATGATAATAATCCTGCACTTGCAGAAAACATACTGGTGCATTGATAAGCCAGAGGTTTCAACACCACATGCTATGAACCATTCTTGGAAGACTTAATTTAGTTACACTGATAAATATCCCCTTATGATTTAATGAAAAAAATGTTCTTTTAGTGTTTTTTTCCTGTTACTTGGCTCTGAAGTAAATCTTCATGATTGGTTTAAGACATATCAAAGTTCAACTAACAAATTACACATTATGGCCATGTTTAATTATTCATGTTCAGATATGTATGGTCTGTAATTTTTATCCTTGCAGTTAAATGGACTTTATCTAAGCAATTAAATCCTAAATTTAGCCAGCAGAAACCAGTCCTTTTTTAATCTAATTGCTTTCTCTTGGTAGGACCTAAGCCTCACAAGCCAGTGTCATCACCAGTCAGCCTTTAGATTTCCCCAGACCCAATTTATCAGGTCTCCCTATTTCTCCCTGCTTTATTAAAATGTCTATGATCTCTCCTGTTGGACACTAAGTGTCACTTTATGAAGAAAGTCCTGGACCTTAGCTGTAAATTAAAATTCTTGCTGTCAGATCAAAGCCAGTGAAGCCTAGAATCACACTTCTACATTTTTAGTCTCAGAGAATAGATATGATATTATATGATATGAGACCATAGAGGGAGACATAGCATAGGTTTTGAACCGAGATGGTCCTAGTACTGTCCTTTGTGATTCTACAGTAAATCTTTTTTTTTCAGATGATATCTGAATAAGGTCAATTTTGTTTACTGTTCTAAGGCATAGAAATGCAGCCTGTAACAGTAAGCTGTTTCCATATTTTCCTTACCCAGAATGACATTTAAACTCATTGACTGCTCCTATATGCAGCACACACAGAGATAGCAGCCCTGTCACAGCCTGTCTGGGCCTCACAGAGATGGGAGTGGAGCCATGTAACCAGACTCATTCAGAGAAAAGCAGTGCTTTTCCTCTCACTTTGACATCCCACAGCTCCATTATAGGAAAAAGAAGAGTGGAAGAGGAAAAAAATGCCTTTCTCTCTTTCAGTATCTGCCTCATGGCAGCCTCCTCCATATCTCTCCTAATCTATACAGACCAAACGCATGCTCTCATCCTGCCTGAACTCCCCTGTATGTCAGGCTGGGACTCAGTAGGCATGCTTCTTTCTTGTACGACCACCATGGCATTTAGCATGTAGTAGATTTTGACTCTAGCCTCGGTGGGAAAATCTCTCAATGATGGCTAGCTGAGAGGGGCATTGTCAAGTCTATTAATCATAAAGTAATATATTCACTCCAGGTCTGGTTGTCGGAGAGGGAGGTTAGCATGCAACCAGTTTGAAAAGGAGACAAGCAAAGAAACAAGTGAATAGGTCAAACTGCCCTTTAGTTCAGGGAGCTCCTGCAGGAATAGGTTGAGTGGAACAGTGGAAGTGCACAGGGAAATCTGTAAGCTGGAGAACCAGCGCAGCTCTGATTGCAAAATTCTCCCAGGCTGTTTCATACCTGCTCCACATACCAAATCTTAGCTGTCACGTGGACATGATTTTGTTTCACTCAGATCCTCTATTTCTTTTCTAAGAGGAAGTTCATTTGACAATAATTGCACCTGTTCTTAAGTGTTTCTTTTATCTTATTTTTTTTTTATCAATTATGAATTCTTGCTTTAATTTATAAAGCTGCTTGCAAGATCATATTAAGTTGAACCGTTTCACATATTCTCCCTGTGTCCACATGTGTTTCCTTTGTGTTCTTTGGTTTCTTTGACCTCTTTAAAACTTAATTTAAAGCTAAATTGCTAAATTTGTGAATAAGTGTGTGAATGTGAGTGTGCATGGTGCTCAGAAAATGACACCAGTGGACAAACTGGTGTCATTTTCTGTATTCTCTTTCACCATGATCAAGCAGTTGCTAAAGATGAATAAAAATTTGAACTGAAAATTGACTTCTTGTTCTTAGTTTTGCTTAAGGCATGCCACATTTCCCATTAGAGGTTACAGCTGTTTTTTAAAACCCCGTTCCTCTATGCATCTTCATTTCCACAGCAACTGGGCAGGTCATCAGGGACTGGTTGGCAATGGAGGGGTGTTGAGGTGGTGAAGGCATTAGGGAAAGCCACCTGGGGGTGTAATGTGACAGTGATTGGTGGCAAGGCTCTGTCCTCAAGCCCACTCCATTTTTAGGCGCTCTCCCTAATGTTCATTGATCTGGGTGCAGATGGCACATTCTTTGTCTCTCTGGTCCGCCAAATGTAAGCACTCCAGCAGCCTGGCAGGTAGCCTGACACAACATGACTTTGATCCACTGCGACCTTTTAACAAATTCTCCATTTTCGCACTGGTTGGAGTGAAAGTGGGAAGGTAAAGGAGAGGGGATCCATCTATAAGATTTTTTTCCCATCAATCTCCACCCTCTCTGTAAGTTTGTTGGGCCTGGAAGTGACTCACTCTAACATTTCTAATAACTGCATACTGGCAGCTCAGTGGAAAAGTTAAAGAGTGCTTTTTCACATGTTCTAAAGGTACAATGTCTTACAAAATTACAAAGAAATACCTTTTCTTAAACGTTACAAAATATAACACTTTCACTGCAATGAACAGGCATCCCATACAGTTTGAAGGTAAATAAATAAAACTTAGAACTGAAAGGATTTATTTTTTATGAAAGCAACTATATATATATATTTTTTTTTAAATTTATTATTAAATATTTATTACATTTCTTTATCTATTGTTAGGTATCTATTTATTTATCTATTATTTATTTATTTATTATTATCTTTTACTATTAATATTGACTAAATATTTCTTTGATTTCAAAATGTATACACAAGCTTCTTTATATGCAGTATGAATTATACATATAACTTGAAACTGAAACTTTTAGTACTCATGTATTTGTCCTTGTTTTTGTGACCTAGCTGAAAAACTGAGTTTAATGAGTTAAAGTGATATAATATGGTGGCTGACCTCTCAGCTGCTCCTTGGTGTTTGCTGAGTGACTGATGCCCATCTTAGGACATTTCTGATCTGCACTGTTCATATTTTATTGAAATGATAATCTGACTTGAATAAACACATTAGGGCCTACATTATTAATTCCAATTTCCCTATGATTTTGTTTGCTCTGCCTCGTTCAAGATTAGGGTCAGAAAGCTTGGTCACTGAGCCCAGGTGGAAATGCAGCCATGCCAGCCTTTGTCTCCTGAGGAAATTGAGGCCCAGGGAAGGTTAAATGTGAACTGTTTCTCTTCCTTGCTGCTTGTGTTGATTCAGGACCCTGTGATATTTGCCATGCCAGTATGAGTGCCTCGGTATGACAGCAATGATAGTGCTTAAAAGGTCTGCACCTACCAGCTGCCACAGTCCTGGAATAAAACCCTCACAATTAATTTGTGGGAGAGTTTTGCTCATGTCCCCTAGTCCCCCATCCACCCCTCCTTTGCCCACCCACTTTGGGTCTAATGTCACGCAGTGGGACTCTCGATGCAGCACCAGACAGGGAGGGCAGTGCATAGTCTCCTGCTGCTCTCTAGACAAATATATCTTCCTCAACATGATTGCACATGATAGCTAGGGAGCACCCACAACTCACAGTAACATTTTTTTACATTGGAGACGTTTCATGGACCAATGATAAGACAGCTGCCTAAAAAGGTTGTACGCATACTTTACCTCATGAGGTAAGACTCCTTGCAGTGACATTTGTTTTTGGAGAAAAAAAAGGGTGGTAAGATACCCATACTTTCTTGTGCTGTAATTTAAAGTGTTACAAAAAACCCCACTGTTCCCTATTTCTCATCAAAAAGCTAAATGGTTTCATAATCTGTCAAAGCCATCATCTTGCTCAGGAACAGTGCCTCCCGTGCGAAAGATTTCTTGGCACTTTGAAGCGGAATGATGCATTTTGCACAGTGCATTTGAGAGGTAATAATGATATTAGATGACACTGGGAGAGGGGGAGGGTAGTGGTCTATTTCTGCATGTAGGATGGACATGCCCTGTCATATCCTATTTTCTGGGCAATTGACAAACATGTTCTCATGGCTCTGGTTCTATTTCAGGTTGAGGTTGTGAGAAGTGACTGTGTCTGAAGTAGGAAGATAAGAGAAGGAGCAGTACTTCTCTGTAGCTTTCTAACCGAAACCTGTGACGTGGAACACTGGGAGCATTTCTGAGACCAGACAGGAAGCTGAGCCAACCATCCACCAGTTTCAATGCACTCTAACATTGAAACATGAAGTACAGTTATAAGTAGTATTAAAATGTGTTGATTTTTGTCACATATGAGAACAGGACTTATTATTCCACTAGAAGACATCATCTGATTAATCTGGATCTATCTATCTATCTATCTATCTATCTATCTATCTATCTATCTATCTATCTATCT
>JAOUQY010000046.1:21898156-21917180 GCA_028566355.1 Doras micropoeus | reverse complement strand
AAAGAAGAAGACGGTGTCAGCAGAGATTCTTTACCTCAACTACTTTGCATCATCACTGCACAAGAGATACCACACTAGGAAACTACTTAACTACACTATTCAATGCAATATTTCTTCTAGTCTTTGCTATACATGCTGCATCTTATTTATATATTTGTCTTTATCTCACTTTAATCCAGTGGTGTGCATTCTCTGGTGTTTATGCTTTCTTGTAATTACTGAGTCACTGGGTTTTAGATGGCATGTGAGCTAAAGCATCAAATGCTGCTTCCCTCATTAGTGCATTGGAGAAAAACAAACACTTGGGAAGAAGTGAATAAAAGCTCAAAGCCAACTGACCTGACTACATTAAAGCCCCAAAGCTCCCCTTTTTTGAGGAGTGGCTACCGATTTTCATCACTGAAAATCAATGAGATGCTTTAGTCTATATAATGATTTAAGGGCCTAGCAACCTGAGGCATCACTCAGTTCACTGCACATAGTGATGAGTCCAAAAAGCTGAGACTAGAGAATATATTTCAATGCTGGAAAAAAATTGCACCAAATATTATCTCTATTATATCTACAAACTGTTCGTGCATAAAAAGGGAAATGAATATTATTACTGGTTATGCTAGGTAATCTCCTTGGTTTAGTGGATTTTTATCGTTTGAAAGCCCTGTACTGTAAAATCATGCAATATATTTGCAAAAATATTCATTAGCCATTCAGAGTTAAGATATTACAGTGCCAAAGAGAAATGATTCCCTGCTCATGTAAAGTATTGTATGCAGGCTGTTGCACTCAGTGTTATTCCAAAGAGGCCACCTGATAAAAAAAACACTAACTATATGCACTGATCATACTCTCGAATACAGCTGTCCATTATCATGGAGAGCTGTAGAACAGAATTATTTGCACCTGATAGACACTACTGCTCATATAGCAAAGCTGTACTTTGGTTCAATTGCTAGCTTTCTTATATTGTATCATGGAAGCCTCTATACTCAGACAAAACAATACATGTACACAGACAAAACAATACATTGTGAGCAAACATGAAAAGTAAACGCAGAAGAGTGAGATTCAGCTTTATCCTGCATCAGTTTATGCTCAATGCCTGCCACCCTCCCTTCCTCTCAACCTACAAGACTGATCACAGCACTGCTGCCTCATGCCTAATAAGATCAACAGTAATGGAATCCATGCAAATGTGAAATTAATGCCTTCTCTTTCAATCTGGCTTTTCCCTCATCCAATTCTCTCCTCCCTAACTCCCTCTATAGCCCCTCTTCCCGATCCACTCTCTATCTTGTGCGATTCATGGCGAGGTAATTTGACGTGAGCTTCACCAAGTCACCCCATTATCGTCACACACAGCTGCTCATCGGCAGGAACCCAGAGCTGAAGAGCAGCCAACAGATTTCACTGCAGCACTGCATCTTCTAACGTGTGCTTACGTGCAGATATACCTGCTCATCGCAATTCCCCCAGATTACCATATATTCATGACTGTTTCCACATGCTGCTGCCCAGGACAGAGGAAAGAGGAATTACAGGTCGGCTAGCTGGCAGTTTGTCTTCAGCCTGCTGAGGATGGGGGATAGCCTACGCTTCATGAAAATAGTGGGCGTAAGGGGCAAGCAGCTGCGGCAGCAGGATGTGGTGCTGGGCTTGTGTAAAAAACGCAATCACACGCACCAGGCCGAGCACTTCTATTTCATTTCATCCTCCCTGGTGGGAGGGCACAGTAGGACAGGCCAACTAGTTGAAACACACATGGTTATGAATACGGGTTGTTTTTTTTCTGCATTTGCAGATGCTTCCTTGTTGAAAAATCCTCAAATAACTGCGATCCAGAAAGCCCTGTCAGCGAATGAGTCTTCATAAGCTTGGACAAATACAGAGCTGGCACAGTGAGTTACTACAGCTCCTAATGAGAGCATTATCTGAAGCCGTGCAGCTGAAATGCCCTTAGTTCTACTTGCAAAAACTAACAAAGGCTGTTTCAGTGTCAGTATTATTTCAATATTTAATTGGCAGAAATCCTTAATGCATTGTGCTGCAGTGTTAAAGATTAGGAATCCTCACTAAATGTTTTACATATAATCCCATTTTAGTATAGAGAAGCCAAGAATTTCAGGAAAAAAGGGGGGATTTAGTAACATTTTAGCAGTAAGGAATGTGCTATAATAACATAATGTAATATCATATAATGTAAAGATTCAATAAAACCATTTTAGATCAGTTTAGAGTCAGAGGGCTTTTAACAACAGACTGCCAAAAAGCAGCTTTACAGAAATCCAGATGGACATACATGTGCAGGAGGGTTGAACACCATTCTTCCAAAAGATATTTCCTCATTTGGTGTTTTGATGATGGTGGTGGAGAGCACTGTATCATGTCGGTCCAAAATCTCCCCTAGGTGTTCACAATTGGGTTGAGCCTTAACATATGATTTAAATTATTTTTATTTTCATCAAACCATTCAGTGAACCCTTGTGCCCTATGGATGCGGGGATTGTCATCCTGTGAAAGACCGATCCCATCAGCATAGAAATGTTTCATTGTAGGATAAAAGTGTTCAGTCAGAAGAATGTTGTATTGAGATGCAGTGATGCTTCATCCTAAGGGGACAAGTGGAGGCAAACCATGCCAGCAAAAATAAATAAACACCCCCCCAAAGAATAACAGAGCCACTGGCTTTTCCTTATATTCCTTATATTTCCTACAATATTTTTCATTGTAGAGCACCAAATCATACCACATCATATCCATTTTAAAATGCAAAAAAAATCTAAATCCAGTTTGATATCATCCTATGCACTCATAAGTCACATACTGTATTACACAATGTACATGCATCTTTATCCTGTGCGAGGATGCTGTGACAGAAGTTACAAAATAGTATATTTTTCCAGTTAATCAAATATAGATTGCTTGTTACTCATTTAAAAGCTCTCTGTCATTAGAGACAAAACGCCCAGTTACACATCTAAGGACGAAAATCCTAAACAACCCTGAAGAATAATGATTGTGTGAGAGTATAACAGACGATGACACTTGGATGTATAATGCTCAGTCCTAATTAATTTAACCAGACAACACAAATTCCTAATTCAGCCAGAATAAAGCTTTCTTCTTCACCTGTCCTTCTTCACCTGTCCTGCCTGCAACCATTAGTGTGACATTAAGAAGCATATTAAGCTTAAACGCTTATCAGCAGAAAGTACAGAGAGAGCGAGAGAGACAGAAAGAGAGGGGAGGAATTCCCAGTGAGACATCAGACTAGTCAAACTCAGTAGTAGGCATGGCACAAAGTAGGAAGACACTCACTTTGGCTCATTAAGACACAGCAGCCTCTCCCTGCTTTCCTCATGTTCTGCATGATAGCCCTTATTTGTTGTGTAATAATTCAGCAGCCTCTGTTTAAAAGTTGCCTGAGCCGGTGAGCTGTGCCTGCTTTAATGAAAGGTACTGGGTGGTATGGAATACCCTGTCTGCCAAGCCCGTGCCTTCAGCTACCACACGTACTCTCCTAATTGGATGCCATGTTTCCCCAACACGCACATACATAGACAAGCCATACACACATACACCCACAGACAGACACCCACACACACCCACACACACACACACAACTGTCATCAGTTTCAACTGTTTTTTTGGTTTTTTTTGCTCTACCCCCCTTCCCAAACTAACTTGTAAATCTAGCGTGTGAGGTATTGAAGACAACAGATAACCCATTGGGTGCGTCTGTGATAATAAATGAGAGAGGTTTGCTGCTTGACATGAATAACTGTCAGTGCAGAGCACCATTTATTCGACCGGAAATTATTACTAGAGGAGAAGTGGGGCAACCTGTTTCACCTCTCAAATTCCCTGCATTATACAAACCCACTATTAAACTACAGTTAAATTACAATTTCATTCAGCTTAATAAAAAATATGAATGAAATAAAAATTCAACAAAACACAAGTTGGGCTTATAGATGAAATCAACTGTATGGATGGAAAATAAACTGTCAGCTTTGAGTGATAATCGGAGGTTAAGTTTTTCTTTCTATTATATAAAATGCAGTGCATCATTAGTTCTTCCCTACACAGGCTGATACATACCAGTAAAGGGTTCTCATCCAGCCTAACACATCTCATCCAGCAGCTTTGTCTCTGGGGCCTGATATGTGCAGGCAAATCCCATCCAGCAGGCCCACACCGATGACAATAACTGTACATCTTCACTGTGGCCAGGCTAATAGGACAGAGGCTTGCTGACTCCTCTCCCATCTCATATGCACTAAAGCAATTCTCTAAACAGTTTCCTACAGGCCTACCTCACCTATTCACAGCTTCACACACTAATGATTCCATATGTCACATAAAATAATCTTAATTGGGCTTTTAGATTTAAAGATGGGACATTGGATTATGGGTTTGAAAGTAGGGTCTCTGTTTCATGGCCATAATGATACAGCAAATATGGTTCTGTACAGGAAAAGGGATGCCACTGTTCATGCAATATAGGATAAAAGGCAATACCTTCTTTTGACAATATTTATCAGAACTTAAGTTATATAGTAAATATTCTTTGTATGTATTCATTCACAGTTCAAAGGTTATGTCAGATTAAAGTTCTCCAGATTCATAACTATGCTTAAACTGAATTGCTAGGCAGCCCAGTTTGCTGAAATTACCCATGTGCAGTTCATGCCAGTTCACATATTTTCTTGTTTTCTTATAAACTGTGGGCACAGTGTCACCATATTTGTGCACCCATCGAAAAACATGCGAACTCATTTGCTATGCTTTCATCTCACATTAGGTAAGCGTAGTTCATAATTTTATTGTAATAATTAATGTGCCATATATAATTTTCTTCTTTAGAGGTATTCGCACCTCTGAGCTCCTGTAAGGAAATAAATAAAAAATTTCTTTTGTTGGCCTCCCTAGGGCTTCAAAGGTTAATTATTTCATAACACCATATTTATCTATTTAATATTACCCTCCTTCTTTCAGTGTATTTGCAGCCCAAAACATGTTTGTCACTGTGAAATACTGTGGTTACAACAAACTGTCAGAGTGGCACTCAACGTACTGCTCCTTGGGTAAACCGATAATGTGCAAGAAGTTCAAGGTCAGAAACAAACATAAGTGAGACACAACTCTGTTTTTGTCAAACTCTTCTTCCGTGTGTACGGATAATGTGTAACTTACAACGCAATTGTAGATAGCCTGTAGTTATTTTTAACATCTCGATACAGCTAAATTGGACACAATTTCAGTATTCACAGAGCATGAAGGCTCACTGAATGCAGAAAATGTATAAAAAGTATCATATGCTATGGCCTTTGCAATCACCAGATCTCAATCCAACTGAACACCTGTGGGAGATTTTGGACTAAGGTGTTACACGGTGCTCTCCATCATCATCATCATCATCATCATCATCATCATCATCATCACTTCAACTGTGGGAATATGTTATGGAAAAATGTATGTTTCATCCCTCCAGTACAGTTCCAGACATGTAGATAACAGGTCAGTGATGCTTTTCTGGCAATGTGTGGCAGTCCAAGATCTTAAACAACCTAAACGCTGTCACCTGCCTGTTGTAAAATCATACTTATAATCTGGACAGAAATATAAGAACATATAATAATATATAACATTATATTTATAATAATTATAACAAAACAATAACCAGTTTCTTTTGAGTCTCACATTTACACATATTACTATATAGACCTACATAACTTTAGACATACAATCATAATCACACACACAAATACATACACACACACACACACACACACACACACACACACACACACACACACACACACACACACTCCATCTGCTCCAACTACTCCGTCCCTAACAAAGCATGAGGGCCAGGCTGTGGCTGCTGACTGAGGCAGGGAAAGCAGGCTGGCTGAAGGCTTCATTACCACCACATGCCTGCCAGGCAGCATGGCACCACACAGCCAGCCAAACTGCTATTAAAGAGCCTCCATGCCCCACCTGCTGGCTGCCTCTCAGCATGCCCATTCTGCCATCCTGTGTTTGGAGCGTTTGGACAGCGGTAGGGGGTGGTGGTGTGGGGGTGTGGTTGCAGGCAGAACTTAGGGGCAATGTCAGTACCTCCATGTTCCCACACACTGGTAAGCTGTAGTGCTCTTTTTAAGCCAGTGGGAACCTACTTTCCTGGTCTCCCAGTCTGGAGATAGCGGTACTTGAGCAACAGCCATGTGACTCATGTAGGAACAAGAATGTAGCCTACAGTTCCTACTGCAGTGATAGCAGGAACCACTTTACTACACATGCAGTACAATGAGCTCAATTCTGCTGCTTTTATTGGACATGCTGCATTACTGCTGGCCCACAGTGTGTGAAAACCCCAAATGGAATAGCTCACTTAGGCATCAAAGATATTCTGCTCATCCCCTGAGCTAGCAGTGTTCGCCACAGAGTCTGCCCGCTTGAGACAGCACTCTGACTGCCTACATTAAACAAAGAGAGAGAAAATATGTCTTTAGCTGAGCCCTGCTTTAGGCTCCCCTTTATCAACTGCCATTCCTGTGAATTGCCATGACAGTGACATGCACTCAGCCTCTCGCTCTCTCGTTTCATAGCTTGAGTTATAGAGCTATCAGACTGCCTTTTCCTGCTAGCTTGCCTCATATTCTCTTGCCGGCTCACTTATTCTCCAGCTCCTCTCCTCCACTGTGTGCACTTAAAGTGGAAATGTCCTTCCCTACCTCTCAACTTCTAGCTTTTGTTTGACACAGTCAATTTTTTGTCTTTCCTGTCTGGTGCTGTAGATGAAGTATGTCTGTGCAGATACTTTCCTCTCTCAGTCCCTGTAAACTTTCACACAGGTGAGCTGTCAATCACAACCACAGTCAGGGTTTCAGCAGGGGCTGATAGGGGACAGGAGCTGACAGGCAATATCTCAAGCCCCTGAGCCTATTTCACAACATCTGCTCTATATAATCTGGACTTAAAGACAATCTCAAGTGTGTCTCTTTTTTTTTCCTTTTACAAAAAAGAAGCAACTGGAATAATGAAAAATGGCAGCTGAAAGGCCAATGACATGACCCCTGGTGGCAGTTCAGCGGAGTTTATAATAGCAGAAGTATATCGTGGTGCTATAGAGACTCAAGGGCATATCATTACTAGCATAGCTTGTGCATAAAGTTTACCTATGGCATGGTCCTCACAGTGCCCCTTTAAGGGTCTGAGTGGCTTTTCTCTCCTGTCTATCACTACACTTTCAAGCAGATGAGTGGACTCAGTTGTCTGCTGCCTGAAGCTGTGTCTGTGCTGATGTGTCTACAAGTTTCCACAATTTGAAACACCATTCCCTCTACTCACACAGTGCCACATCGCTATTGTTGTCAGCGTGCCAACGACTCTGGCAAAAATGTCCCATTTGGCATGAAAATGACTTAGACTTATCACTCCTCCGATATTGCCTGCTTCCTGCTCATTTATTTCCTCATTCTCTGCCACTCGCCTGGCATTAGCATTTAAACTATTGCACGTCGCCTTGGTGAGATGTCCTGCCGTTAGAGGCTGTGAAGGCGCTACTGGTGCATTTGAAAGCATGCAGGCTTCAAAGCTGTCCCTGCGCTGGTATATTAGCAGGAATGCTGTGATCTGATAAAGGCCTCTAATGCTCTGCTTTCAAAAGAGTTTACTGAAGTTTTCCTCATTTACATGTTGCCTAGTATTTCTTGGTCGGCAAATAATAAGGCAGATTACCTAAGGTAGAATGAACATGCAAAATACAAGCCAATGGATGTGCAGAAAGGGTGCTTTTGTCCAATCTCATTTTCAGATACTCACTTATTGTGATGCTATTGTTATGTAAATGTTGAGTTAAAAGGGAAAAAAGAGATAGGGGCACTTGCATCTTTAAAAGTAAACCAATTATTTTTCCTGCAACTCAAAGAAAACTCTTTTTTTTGTATTTCAGGTTTTAGATTAGATCTCATAGCAAACTGTGCCCCTTCCCAATAGCTCTTGACATTTGTGGTTCTTCATTGCTATTATTGCTTTTATTAGCTGACAAGCTGTGACCTGCGCTTCATTAGTTTAAGATTATGGTAATTTTCCCTGAAAGGCTTCCTTCTTTTTTTTTCACAGATGTACTGTAATACAGTGCCATAAAAACTGACCTGTGCTCGCCATCAATTCCCTAACTCCTCTGCTGCTAAATGAAATATCTTTACCATGGAAGTGGCCACTTTGTGCTTTGGACAGCACTGCAATTATGCGAATTTCTGCCCTGTAATAACAAAGTAACATAAATGGATAGATGCAAGTCCACAGCTATAATGCCAAAGCTGCATTAATGAGCACCTAGACGGTCTGCTCTGGAATTACTGGTGTTACTACTAATGGCCAGTCAAAGGCCTATAATAAAAGAGAATAATGCAGAGAGAATGGCAAAAACAGGTGTAAAGGATAGAGTGGAGATAATAGGCAGGAGCAGAAGGTTTTAAAATGGCCATTAGTTACTTACCTTCCCCAGCAGCTCTTGCAGAGTGGGTACAGGTTTGCCTTTTTGGTGGCGTACAGTGGGGGGAGACTGACCATCCCAGTCCCACAGCTCCTCAATGCTCTTCAGATAGAGCAGAGCTTTCAGCCCTGTGCAGTAGTCCTCTATCACTGTGAAATCCTGATTCTGTACAGCACTGCAGACCTACAAATAGTGCATGCACACACACACACACACACACACACACACACACACACACACACACACACACCTTACTATAATTATTCCACTGACATAATTATTAATGCAGCTAATTAATGCTATGCCTACACCTTAGTAACCAAAAGAAAACCTTTTACCTCTTTTTACCTTTTACCTCTTTTACAAACAAACAAACAAATACAAAACTGTCAAGCTTCCACTAAACTGTCAAGTATTTCTATCACATATATTCCCCATCAGGATATGAAAACACAGCTGCACACAGACACACACAAACAAACAGACAGTGAAACACACAATTTAAGACTAAAACCAAACTGATTCTGGAACAAAAATAACAGGCAGGAGCAGGTAACATCCTGAGATTGCAGAGATTACCATTATAGAAACCCATTAAATGCATCCCTTATACTTGTGTGAAAAGGTGAGTCTGATAAAACTCAGCTTAAGAAACTAATCAAGTATACTATCGCTCATTTTGAACCCCCTTCGATTGGCTCTCATACTCTGGGCTTAGCGAGGATAATTTGCATGAGGGAGCAGGACCTGTGCCTTTGTGTCCATGTCTGTGCCACTTCAGACAGCAGCCACAGGAAGTGGTAAAGCAACAGATAACACACGCTTATCTCCCAGAACCATCACCGATCTGACATCGGCTCGTGACGGCTAAGCGCTACCTTTCACAGGATTAACTCACAGCCACACGGAAAATGTTCAGAGCTAACTCCTGACTTATACGCCGTCCTGACTCCTCCCTCCTACTTCTTATCTGAGATTTCGCCAATCCTCCCAGATTCTTTGGAATGTAAGCATGGCTGTGCTGTGTGAATAGTGTATTTAAAAATTAAATCTCAGTCAGAATGGCACATGCTGAGATAATGGAGCCATTTATTCCAGCTGCCCATGTATGGCTTGCGGATACAAGATTTTTTTTGTTAGGATCCTGATTTGCATAAAACTTGTTACTCTGGTCTGCTGCACCAGCCGTCTGTTTCTCAACACAACACAACAAAGAAAGAATCAAAATCACAAATACACCCAGAAACAATTGAAACTCATAATATCTCATCTTGATTTAATGTAAAAAGATATGATGTCAAATATATAATTTAGCCATGCCTATAATTTCAAGTAATTGTAAAAAAGGTAGAAAACCTTGAATGAGTCATGCACTTCACAGGTGCAGATGGCAAAAAAAAAGGGTTTTCAAATACTCCAAATGACCATTTGGCTGATTAGAGTAATTGAGCTTGATTTTAGTTACATTTACAAAAGAAATATAAATTTTTAAGTTTGAATATTTAGGCTGAACAAATCTCGTATAAAAAAATATATATATATATAAAGCATCAGTCTTTTAAAAGCTCTGCAACCTCATTTAATGAACTACGCATAAAAATCCCCAAATTAGTGCAAATGAATTAATTATTTATGACAAACAGGACAGTTTGTAATCTACTCAAGGCTAGAACTGTAAACTCTGAGCCTTGTCGAACTGGGTGAAGAAATATGTCCATTAGTGCTCCTCATTTAGTTGGGAACATCAAAGATATGATGCCTTGCTACAGAGCATTTAATCCTAATGCAGCTGACTCCTGAAATAAATCAAAGTGAGAATTTCTAAGAGGTTTCCAAGCAATTGAGGCAGCAGGTCCTCTTTTTATCCACTCTGAAAACTGTGGCTGGGCATTGATTTCAAGTCCTTCTGAGATCTCAGATGCTTTTAGATCCCTTCATATGCTCTCTCTTTGTCAGCTTTTTTTTTTATTTCCAATGATAAAATTCTGGCATTCAGCAGAACACTGTCTTCCCAAAAGAGACAGAGATTAATTCAATGTGGCATCCAAATGTTAAAATGACTACGCATGAAGCCCTTGTCCTTTTGATTAGAGCATTATGTTCAATATGCCAGAGGATATTAGCCACTGTTATTTTATACCGCTTCACAAGTAAAAGATGCTGGCTGTGTGGTGCCACAACTGGACATCACAAGTGAACAGAGATGAATCCATTTTAAAGTTAGTGAAGGTACAGCTTCCTTTTGTCACTAAAATCCAGTAAGCCCCCCTACCCATATTTACTAGATTTTGTGAATTGAAAGGAGAGCGTAACCTTTTCCTTTTGTTTTCCTCTACAGAAACGCTGCTTGTAGTGCTTCTTCAATCAATATCTTAACTGTGGAACATGCTGCTTGTTAAAAGCTTGCTTTGTCCTCTCTGATCTTTTCTTTTCTACAGAGACACTTAGCCATTTCAGAATGTTTTCTGGACTACAAGGCAGTTTTGCTACCTGAAGATGGTTCCTTTATTGCAACTCACAGCTGTTTACATGCACTGAAAGGGAGACACATTGCAGCCTGGATCATTAAGATTAAACTGATTCAATCATTAGTGAAATACTGCTCCAGTGCCCCAAAAGACTCGCCAGTGACAACACTGACATTTTGCTCTTGTTGCTACCTTCAATCTCATTAAAACAGAACAACGCATATTTCTATTATTAATGCAGATAATCCTTTACAATAGCTTAGTGCTACTTGCTAATATATTACGAATATTTAGAAAGGCAGTGTAGAAGCAGACGTGTCAAAAATCCTCTTCAGGCTGATGGTAATGTTTTAGGTGAAGAATCAACCAATGCAAACATATGCAGCAGAAAACAATTGGTGTGCGATGGAAGCAAATGATGATCACTAAAAAGTCTTGGTGAACAGCTGCCTCAAATGTATGACCAGAGAGCTGGTCTTCAATAAACAAGAGTGTGAAAAACCTCTTTGATCTTGGGAGAAATCAAGAGAATCAATACAGGATATGAATAGACTTCATTATATTGTTTGTTCCAAGAAGAATATGATTGATGTAGTCTAACATCAATCACTACTTACAGACAATAACATGAGTGTCTCTACCATTGAAACAGACAGTGAACTGTGAGTACTTACTGTCCAAAAATGTTGATTCTCCCATTCAGGCCTTCTATGTTCCCCCAATTCAGACTACAAGACTTCCTGATTGTATCATATACAATTACCCTGCATTCTTGTGCTGCTATTTTTCAATAAATGTCTTGCTTACTATTTATATAGCATTCCGAAGGCATGTGGGGAAATGATATCTTTTTGTGAAAGTTTTCTCCTGGATAAAACAGTGCAGAGAACCCAGGCAGCGTGCTATTTTACCATCAAAAGTAATGCTTTAGTCTTTGGCTATGATAAAAGGCTACCGTTGTCTGTCTTGGTTATTTTGCAGTAGCAATTTCACAAAGCCGTGGGCCTTTGAGGCATCGCTGAATAAGTGCCACATCTTCTAAACAAACTGCAGACTTCCAAGTTACATCCTAATCCAACCCAGAATTCTCATCACTAATCCTTAAACAAGAATATATTTGCTTTCATCGCTGACAAACAAAAATCAGTCAAAAAAAAAGAAAGAAAGCTATATTTTGCAAGATGAAATGCAAATTAAAGCTTTTCAAGGCAGTGAATTTGTAATTGAAGGCATTATAATTCGATCAAGAGCCCATTTTTTATTCTTTAATTAAATTTTCATATTAATTCATAAGACGAGTCTCTGGATGAATTGCAAAAAAGCCTCTCAGATCCCAAGTGTTGAGACTTAACAGGTTGGTGACAGAGAGGCATTACTGAAACATTAAATCATATTTTAAAAATAGTGGATGCATTTATTCACATTGATTCAATTTGCATGCAGATTCTCTAACTGATTACTCCCTAGACGCAACCCACTGAGGACACAGAGAGTTTGAAAACACTTTCCAATCTTCCTTCGACATTTTATGTGTAGAGATATTCATTTACCTCCACATTTTCCGATTAAAACTTTGTGTGCATACAAGAGATACATTTCCAAAATGTTCTTAGCTGGATGACAATGAAACTGCAATATAGTCCTAAATTAACATGTAAATTATATTTGGAACATTGTGCGTGTTTTTTGTGTTCATTTGAAAACATTTACAAAGCTGAATGCAGTAAATATTGAGAGCAACATTACCTGCAGTACTGAGGCACCAGCATGGAGGAACTGTAGGCCAGACTCAGCAGAGTCAATGCCCCCAGTGGCCAAGATGGGAAAACCAGGGAGTGCCCTGGCTATGGCCGACACCGCACGCAGGGCAATGGGACGAATGGCATTGCCTGAACGCATGCAACAAAAAAAAAAGCAAACAGAAAACAAATAAACAAAGTCATATTTCATTCAGAAAATTGAATTATACCAATAAGCGTCTAATATGGATGAAATGGTCACGCAGTTAAATACCTCATCTATGAATAAAATGATCTTTCTCGTATACCAATTAACATTAATCATAATTATGTCTGTCACTCTTTCTTTCTTTTTCACAAACACATACACAGCTATTTCATTTCAGTCTGAGAGCTCTGGGGAGTGCTGAACCTTCTAATGTTACAACCTTTATTTATTTACTAGGGTCTCAGTGTCCTGAATGAATTAAAACCGGTGACAGATGGAGTCGTTTATCACATTAGATTTAACCACAGCTAGCTGGCAGGCTTTTCCCTCATTGATCAGTCAGAGACATTGTCTCCCCTCATTTAGCTCCGGTGTCACTAAAGTCTAGTGTGGAGGCACAGGCACACATGCAAAACCAGCTTTCTCTGTCATGCTAAATGACCCTTACTAATCACACAGAGAGCATAATATGGCCCTGAATGGTATACATAACATATTTATCACAAGATGAAGATCAGATCGGTGGTTTTGGCTTCAGTGACCTCCTAATCGTAGGTCTTAGAAGGATACTCAGAGATCAAGACACTTTGTAATGAAAAGTTCACTCATGATGCTTATTCTGTATTACTTCTGCAGAAAGGAAAAGAAGTTAGAAAAACTGGGCAATGCATGGCAAGCGTTATTGATTGCCATAACAGACACATGTCTGGCTGCAGAGCTGAGGCATCTGCTCACCTTCACTGAGTGATGAGTTTGTCTCCTCCAACACCATTCTGCACACACACATCCAATGAAACATGCAATCGTTGACAAGTAGAGCCATGCAATCTACTGATATGAACTACAGTCAATTTAGTCAGGGGACACTTAACAATTCTGGTAGCTGACACTCAAATGTAAACCTAGGGATTTGAGTGTGAGTGTGGGTCACATTCAGTGCCCCCTGGAGCACTGCAGAGAAACTACTCAGGCTTCCAATTGCATTAGAAATGAATGAGCAATGCTCAATGGTTCTAATTCCTCCCATAATAATAATAATAATAATAATAATAATAATAATAATAATAATAATAATAATAATAATTCATCCTCAATAACTGATTCATCATGGTCAGGGTCTCAGTGGATCTTGAGCCTATGCCAGGAACAGTTGGTACACTTGATAGGAAAAGAATAATAAGAAAAGCTGACAAAACTGCTTTCTACCATGATGAAATCAGCATTACCACAGACATTCAGAAATTATTTTCCACCTTCAAAACATTACTCAATCCGCCAGCACCTCCACAAGACAGAAACCATTCAAGTTGATATCTCTGCCTCCTTCTTTACTAAAAAAGTGGCAGCTGTCAGTAGCCAATTCCCAGAGACAACCAGTCTCTCCCAGTCAAGGGCACATCACTCTCTCTGTTCAGCCCTCTCACTGAGGGCAGGGTACCTGCAAGCCAAACAGAGAGCAGTGTTACTACACGACTTTCTCTGCCTCTTGCAGTCAGTGGCACACCACCTCCTTCACTCAGCCCTCTAGCTAAGGGCAAGGCACCAGAGAGTCTAATATTTAGCAGTACATGTCTTTCTCTGTGTTCCTGGGTGCATCACTTCCTTCTTTCACCCATCTCACAGAAAGCGAAATATCAAAGTCCCTTAATTTTAGCCATTCTACTGCATGTCCACTGGACCACATTCCAACCAACCTCCTCCAAGCCAAATCTCCCACCATTTTGTCTGCAATCACTTATGTGATAAATCCTTCAGTGGTTTCTGGAACATTTCCAACAGCATACAAACAGGCTCAGGTAACACCTCTGCTCAAAAAGCCTTCCCTCATCCCTGCTCAAGTTGAGAACTATTGGCCAGTCTCGTTACTTCCATTCCAATCTGTGGCTATATAAAGGGGGTGGTTTTTAAAGAAGTCTCAGAATTCCTCTCATGGAATAATCTCCTGGATCCAAATCAGGTGGGCTTTAAGAGTGGCCACTCCACTCCTCTATTGTCTGTGACAGAAGCCCTAAGGGCAGCTATATCTTATCTTGCTGTACCTATCAGCAGCCTTTAATACAGTGAAACACCTCATCCTGCTATCCACACTCTCTGACATGGGCATCTCGAGCAAAGCAAATTCTTGGTTCAAATCTTACATTCCTTGAGCATTTACATGACCATCTACATAAAAATAGCCTTTTCAGCTCTTACCCCAACCAACATTACCCTATAACACAACCCTATCTTTTACTGACCATGTTGTGTCTGTCTCCCAATCATGCTGCTTTGCAGTATACAGCATTAGAAAAATCAGACCTTACCTGATTCAATATGCTACCCAACTCTTTGTACAGGCCATGATTATCTCTTGCCTTGACTACTGCAATGTCCTTCCAGCAAACACAGAGAAACCTTTACAGATGGGCCAGAATGTGACAGCACAACTGGTTTTTGATCAACCTAAAAGGCACAAGCCACTCTGCTGCTCAGTGATCTCCACAAGCTACCCATAGCTGCCCATGGTCACTAATGGTCAAGTCTCTACTGCTTGCCTAGTGATTTCTGGGTCTGCACCCATCTACACCCATCTATCATATAGGGTTATGCTCTATATCAGCCTCTGTTTTCCTCCAAGGAACATCGTCTGCCATTGCCACCCCTTCATACAAGGCAATCTCTGTCCAGACTGTTTTGGTTTGGGGTTCCCCGATGGTGGAACAAGCTACCAAGTACTATCAGAGCAGGGGCATCTGTGTGTATTGTCAAGAATCTCTTGAAGACTCATCTCTTCTGAGAGCACCCCTTCTTCTTACACCTCTAACATCATAACACACTTAACTCACACTTACTGTGCACTTCAGTTTCTGATCGTCTGCAATTTTCCCTGTTGCTTTAGACTATTTAGTGCTTACTCCAAGGTCTCATACTGTACTGAAGCTCGAGTATTGTTCTTCACTTGTAAGTTGCTTTGTACAAAAGGGACTGATATAAGAATAAATGTAAAAGCTTAAATGGCAGTGAACTTCCAGTCATCTTATTTTGATTTACAACTGATATCTTTTTATAACTGATGTTCTGATATGTGGGATTTGTTTCTAGATCTCAAGTCAGTAGGTGGATTGTTATTCTGTAGTTTGGCTGTAACTGTTTCTTAATATTATGTCAGTATTTGGGCTGAACTCTTCCATGAAAACCACTTATGGCCCGACTTCTGATGGCACTGCTGGTCATCTTCCGATTTTGAAGGGCAATAAGCTTGATGTGTTTGTCATCTGCTGCATTAAGTTTCCTTGGCTGTAGTTGGCCTGTGATTGTTTCCTGATTTCTAGTCAGTAAATAACTTGTTACTCTGTCTTGGAAACTGACAGTAGTTTGGGTCTGTTTCTAGATCTCAAGTCAGTAGTTGGGTTGTTACTCTGTCCAGATAGCGTGTCAGTAGATGGGCTGTGACTGTTTCTGATGTCAAGTTAGCAGTTATGTTATGACTGGTATCTGACTGGACCATGACTGATTCCTGATAAGTAGTGACAATAGTTGATCTGTAACAGTTTCTGAATCTCAGGACAGCAGCCATCAGTTTTCCGATTTCGTGTTTGTCAGTAATTTGGCTGTGACAGCGAGTGGTGAGGCTGTGTCTTGTGTCCTGACCATTTATGAAGATCTCAGTCTGGCTGTTCATCTCAGGACATTCATTAAGCTGCTGCTGTGCCCTCATTTCAGGTCAGTGGTATGAGTATGGCTGTCTCCTAAAATCAGTCACTAGTTAGGCTATCAGTTATGGATAATTAGTTGCAGATAATTCTGATGAACTCTGTGAATGCATTTCGGTTTGCATTTGGAAAAAGTTATCAGTTCATCTTTTCACACTGAAAATGTAATTCCTTCACATTAGACAAATCAACATAATATAATTGACATACATATTTATTAGGCAGGGCACTCTCCATGGTCCCCAGGTTATACTTTTTGGCAATTTGGACAATTTAAGAAAAATATTGTCAGTTGTTGGCAGAAAGGGCAGAAAGACTTTGCTTTAAGCACTAAAACCTTCTTATAAAAAATGGCCAAGTTGATTTCTGAGCCTTTCAATGCAGACTCACAAAGGGCCTTCAATTTCCCTCTGTCTGTCTACTATACAGAGAAAAATGTGGGGGCACATGAAGATGCTGCAAGGCTGTATTGCATCAATAAATTATGCCTCATGTGCTTACATTGGTGTGCAGTGCATTATAAAAGACATGTTATAGTAGAATACACATGGAATAAAAAATATGGGTAGGCTGTGAAGGCAATGAAAATATTTTTTTTGAACAGCCCCTGACCCACTCTCTGCCTTTAGCTCTCACTGCCTATTTACCAATGGCATTCATCTTCACATTGTTTTTAGATTGATCTTTTTTGGTGATTTGTTGAAAATGAAACCCAACAAACCAGATCTGCTGTACAAATGAGATAAGGTCACAAGCAGAAAACTTTATACACTATATGGTCAAAAGTATGTGGAAACCTGACTATCACTCCCGTATGAGAGCCTTCCCCAAACTATTTCCACAAACATGGAAGTGCACAATTGTATAGTATGTCTTCTGTTATTCTGTAACATTACCATTTCCATTCAGTGGAACTAAGGGCAACAAACATGTTCCAACATGACAACATCCCTTTGCACAAAGCAAGATCCATGAAGATATGGTGTGTCAAGGTTGGAGGGGAAGAACTTGAGTGGCCTGCACACAGCCCTGACGTCAATCCCAATGAACACGTTTGGTATGAAGTGGAGCATCGACTACACACCAGGACTCCTCCCCCAATATCAGTGCCGGACCTCACTAATGCTCTGTGGCAAATCCCCACAGCCATGTGCCAAAATCTAGTGGAAAGCACTTGTGTCTCAGTTGTGGCTCTATTCATGTTCTTTATTGTGCTGCAATGGTGGCCTTGCATACATGTTTTAATCTTGGCCTTCTTGTACGAATTCTTTATGGACAATACCTTGAGAATCAAAAAAGATAATGAGCATGACTTTATGGATTTGCTCATGCAAGCTTTCTTGTGTGCCATTCAGCACTTTGCCTTTTTGTGTCAGGATCATACTTGAACACGCATGATTCATCTCCTGTGATCACTCTGTTCAGGAAATTGGGCTCTCTTGTTAAACACCTGCTCCAAACTCGCTTGCATTGTTCTAATGACGAGGCATTTCAGCAGGGTTTCACAAAAACAAACACGTGGACACTGTGAAGGGTAGAATGCATAATACATACAGTACTGTGCAAAAGTTTTAGGCAGGTGTGGAAAAATGCTGAAAACTAAGAATGCTTTAAAAAATGTAAGTGTTAATAGTTCATTTTCATCAATTAACAAAATGCAGTGAATGAACAGAAAAGAAATCAAATCAATATTTGGTGTGAGCACCCTTTGCCTTCAAAACAGCTTCAATTCTTCTAGGTACACTTGCACTTGTTTTTGAAGGAACTCGGCTGGTATGTTGTTCCAAACATCAGGTTGTTCCAAACAGCTCTTCTGTGGATGTAGGCTTCCTCAAATTCTTCTGTCTTTTCATGTAATCCCAGACAAACTCCATGATGTTGAGATCAGGGCTCTGTGGGGGCCATACCATCACTTCAAGGACTTCTTGTTCTTCTTGACGCTGAAGATAGTTCTTAACGACATTGTCTGCATGATGGATAAGTATCTGCCTGTATTTCTCAGCATTGAGGACACCATTAATCCTGACCAAATCTCCAACTGCATTTGGAGAAATGCAGCCCCAAACTTGCAAGGAACCCCCACCATGCTTCACTGTTGCCTGCATACACTCATTATTGTACCACTCTCCAGCCCTTCATCAGACAACTGCCTTCTGCTACAGCCAAATATTTCAAAGTTTGACTCATCAGTCCAGATCACCGGCTGCCATTTTTCTGCACCCCAATTCCTATGTTTTCATGCATATTTGAGTCACTTTCCATGTTGGAGGTATAGCTTTTTGGCTGAACTCTTCCATGAAAACCACTTCTGGCCAGACTTCTGATGGCACTGCTGGTCATCTTCCGATTTTGAAGGGCAATAAGCTTGATGTGTTTGTCATCTGCTGCATTAAGTTTCCTTGGCCGACCACTGC
>JAOUQY010000046.1:21857580-21869776 GCA_028566355.1 Doras micropoeus | reverse complement strand
GGTCCAATTTAGCCATGAAACCTGCCACACTAAAATGACAGGTGTTTCAGTTTCATTGTCTAACCCCTGTATGTTGAACACGCAGGAGGGAAGTCAGCTATGACTGAAACACACAGAAACAATCAAAGGGAAGTCAGTAACGTAATTTTTTTCGTAGCTCCAGCACACATTTTCACAATGATCACAAACATCCTACACACACTAGCTCTGGGCTTGTCAAGTGGCAAACTATTGTATGAAAAAATTACTGCAGCAAACATATGAAACATATTATCAGCATATAGTGAAATGTACAGGGTAAAAAAAAGGACATGTTTTCAGTAAGAGTGTTGTGGTTCATCACATGCATTTATTTAAATTATTTAATGGCTACCAGAGATATGGTACATGGCTAGAAACAGTAGATCAGAAAAGGGAGAGTTTTCACCGACTTTCGAAGATTTTTCTGTTTATTTAACCTTTAGCGACCTGATGATGAAAACAGAATGTTTAAAGATGGGTGAAGTATGAGTTTATTCTCCCAGCATTAAATTTGTACTCATGGATCTCTGGTGTGTAAAGTCCACGGCTCTACTCAAAAGCAGGAACATGAAGCACCACTATAAAATATAACCACTTCAAAATGTATTTTTTATAGCCATAAACTAAATATTAGGTAACTGTGTTTGCTATTCAGCCATGTTGGTTGCTTATCAAGATCATTGTAATGAGGGAATTTAATGTCGTTGGACCTTTGCAAGTCTGAGTTGAATACATCTGCACTAGGTGATCATCAGCCTTATTTTTTTCGCACATGCTGCATATAAATGATCATATTCCTAATTTTGTCCATAACTTTCAAATAAAAATTAAAGTACAAACAGCTTAGGGAGAGACTCTGACATCTAGGAATTACAGCTTCTAGCTAATGGTTATGATGTAATATTTCTCCATCAGGCAGAAATTTGTGTGAAGGGAGCAGTAATGGGGGGCAGTTGAAAGTAGAAAATGATTTACTTTACTCTGATATGTTGGTGAAGGAAAAGAAAGGGGGAAAGGAGAACAAAAAACTTTTAAGTAGTATCCTTGGGCAAGCCACAGTGTTAAGTGTTCCCATCCAGAATTTTCAAAGTGAAAATTAATGGTCGAATCTCCTTGAAAATGGAGTTACCATGGAAACCAGGCTTTTATTTCATATTTGCCGGCAGAGGTAACTAAACAGTCTGCTATGGATGTGATGAAAACAATGAATTCAGTTTAGAAGACACACCACAAGCAACAAAAAAGAATGCACCAAAGGCATATTTCTTTCTTTCTTTTTTTCGCATTCCCTGCTATATCCTGTGGCACTTCCAACCTCCTTTGCAATTTAGCTCTATCCTAGAGTGCTAGAAAGAAGGTAAAGGTTTAAACACTACCTGTGTCTCTAGGAAACATGAAGAGTCAGGTTTAGATTAGGGCTAGGGCTATGTGAGGGAATTGGAAGCTAGGTGCTGTATAGCAGTGAATCTTACTGGCTACCCTAAAGCAATGTACTCATACAAGCTTAGATGAGTGTCTTGTCTGCTTTATGATTGTGCAATATGCAGGCACCTGACAGTAATAGAGAAAGGGGTAGAAGCGGAGGGAGACAGCACTAACCAGATGTCCATCTTTTCAGAGTGGAAGAAGAAGGGGGGTTGGATGAGCTTGACAGGTCTGGTTTAATGAGGTCCAACAGAGAGCAAGAGCATCAATGAAATCAATAGCAGAATTAACACATTGACACGTGGGTCTGTTTACTTTCTGACATTTTCTGTGCACAATTAAGCACCAGAGATATGTGAGTCAACACCGATTAATTCCAGAGGCCACTGAACTGCCTCGATCTATTTCCATTCAAAATATCAGCTCTGGGTTTACTTGTGAGTGTGTGTGTGTGTGTGTGTGTGTGTGTGTGTGTGTGTGTGTGTGTGTGTGTGTATGTGTGTGTGCTCTGTCATGCAGGTGTGTGTTCACAGTGGGTCTGCTGGGCTTTGCTTTGACTGACACCAGGAAAGGACTAGAGTTGTAGTGCTCCTGCTCACAGATGGAAGAGCCGGAAGAAGCCTGGCCTGAAGATGCCCCCTTCCCCGCCTAGCTCTTTTCCTCTATCTCCTCCTTCAGCACCTCCCTCCTTCTCTGGCATCTGTCTCAGCCTCTTGGCAGCGACAAACCAGTTGGGTCTTATAAACATTTGCCTAAATGTAGCATGATTCAGATCCAAGATTAATTGCCACTGATTCAATATTTGGGGTGTTTATGCAATAACCGTGAATGTTGCTTTTGCAGTTTGGAAAGGTGTGGTACATCACACTCTTCTCCTCTCTTCCCAAGCAATGGTTATACACGCAGTGTTATCAAAAGAGGCAAATTATCAGCAAGTCAGGGGGTATAATTTCACAACTGTGTGCGCTGGTAAATTATCATAACAAAGACTCACCTCTGCCATTTTGGCAAGCTCAGTCCAATCAGCTTTGTTGTAGCTGCACATTATGCTGGAAATGATAATCTGTGGCAGAGAGAGAGACAGAGAGAGAGAGAGAGAGAGAGAAAGAGAGAGAGAGAGATTAGAATATCATAGACAATCTTACAAATTGCAGATTAATTTTATCTTTGCAGTCCAATTTTATGTGTATGCACATCTTGGTTTGTTTCAACACATTTTAAACCGGGACTGAAATAGGCCACTCAATTGTCCTTCCTTCTCCAACGTCATAAAATCAATATTTATAATGGACAACATTTGTTATCAGAACAAATCTGTGGGCATGCTGGCATTATTAAAACAATATAAACATCATGGAGAGGGCATCAGCTAAAAGCCCCTTTGCTAGGGCCAGATTAGCCTGTTCCATTTTCATTCTTCTTTCTCCTGACACACTATAAGCCAAACATGTGGTGAAGGACCAGCTTCTTAATATTTTGAGTAATCACAAAGGAAAAAAAAAAGCCTTCACCTACTTTACAAACACTCTACACATAATGCACTGTATGTCTCATACAGGACACAATTCTCTTGGCAAAATGAAGATGCTGTATTTCAGCACACCACTTTCTGTTGTTTTCCATGTTAAATACATAGCTGCGTTTCAACATCTACATATCTGTAGCTGTAAATCCTCTGAAAGCTGAAAGCTTTGTGCACTACTATTAATTAGATCTCAAAAACAGACTCACCAATTGACCATGGCTTACTTTTAGTGGTGATGAGGAGGAGAAGATGCGAAAAGGACAAAGTGTGGCACTAACAAAAGATATAACCATGGATACCAAGAGAGAGAAAACAGATTTCAGAGGAGGATATTAAACTCAGAGGATTTGGTCTCCCCTAGGACAAATTTCCGCTAGATATAAATCTCTGGGGCATTAGGCTCCCCCAAAAGCGCTGCACAGATAGGAACTAAGTATAGCCCACCTACACAAGTGCAGAAAATATTGCCAAGTTTTAGAGGGCAAATAAAGTTAAGCACCATGACATTTACTGCTCAGATTTACCAAACAACCTTGACATATAAGCGATACCTGATACATCCTCAAATAGTCTTTGGTAATATTAATGTAAAGCCCAGGAAAGCAGGGAGTTACAGAATTGCTGCAAGAGATGATCGAGATTTCTACCTTCCATGGAGCCAGGGAGGCACACAGTATTCTATTTTGATCTGAGCCTGACCTTTGACTGCTGTAACTTCACATTATGGGAAAGCAGTCCTTGAAATGGCAGCGAGGCATCTTTTTTTTCGGTTTATTAAAGACAATCTTGGGCTAAAAGTGCCATCAGACAGGCAGAGCAAGTTAAAGGCAACAGGAAGTGTGGAGACTGTGAGAGGAGCGGGATTACCTTGTTATCGGCTCAATAACCCTGTGCCTAGCTCTTGCCTCTGTACGCTCAGCACACTGTAACAAAGCGTCTCCATGGAGATCAGTCACCTCGAGCCTGTCACTCGGCCAGCACATAAGAATGTTTCAGAGCATTTCGCCCCTCCTTCGTGCCATGCGGCAGCCATTCCCCTCGTAATGGGTGGAAAATTTGAAGCATTGATGATGACAATCACTGCAATTTGTCCATAAGCTCTGACCTGCAAGGGCTGAAGCTATGGTTTAGACAAGGTTTGGAGGTAGGCTGTGGAATGAAAAAGCCTTGGTTTATGTGTGTGAATGTTGTGTGTATGTGTGTGTGTGTGTGTGTCTGTGTGTGTGCGCACAGAGGGCCCCAAGGGCAGGGCAGTCTGAACAACCTTTTCTGCTAGCAAATGGAAATCATCCAAATATTATTTTCTTTCAAATAAATGTGTTCCTGCATATGCCCATAAACACATCTCGTTCCACACACACATCCACACAGTCTCTTGCAGCAGAGATGTTACTATTCATGCTGCAGGATAGACATACAGTGCAGTGCATCCCTGTAACAAAGAGCCGAGGAGAGCTGCTGTCTGTTCTCTCCTCATACACATCTCGGCTTTTTTCATCTTCCTCACAAAAGCCGTGGGAGTGAGTGCTGGACCTTACGTCTGGTAGTGCGCACTCTCATTGCAGCCAGAAAGTCTTCACCAAATCAATTAATCCTTTCATATTTCTTATACAGAGGAAAATAAAAACCAAGCTCAGAAATGAACAACTAAGTTGTCATTTTTGTCATTTCAGCTAACATATGCTGATCCGTCTGTACAAATATGAAATGGAGGTGCAAAACTGAGATATGGACTCAGTCCACCCCATAAATATTTGTGTTTCATTAGAAAACATGAGCATTGCATTGCTGGGAATAATAAAAGGGACACTAAGGAATTAATATTGAGCTTTTATTCAAATTTTAAATCAAGCAAATCACAGATTGGATCACTGTCTACCAAAGAGAGAATACACTCACAGTCAGATGAGTGTATCATGGGACACTCATATGAAAACATCAGGAAACCAGTAATAACATAAACTATAGCTCATGTTTTGAATTGGCTATGACAGTTTCGTATTTACTGCGTGGTTTACAGTAACAGCACTCCTAAACCTCACTTCCTTATTGTGGCCTTTGCCTGCACATTTCTACAGTGCATTAGCAGAAGTGCATAAGAAACATATTACATCAACATAAGATTAAATCAAAGCCCCTAATATCAAGTGCAGAGGTGCAACAATTAGGCGACATATGTGATTATGTTCACTGTGAAAAATTACTGACTGACCAAAAAAACCCCACATGTAACAATGGAACAGCAAATAGATCTGGGTAGAATGAAACACAATACGGTAGTAAAGCTGTTAGGGGCAGCTGCAGGAGATGCTACTATTGCAGCACATAGCGCTGCGTGCAAAACTCAAAGGATTTTCAGACGGTCCAACACCGTTAAGGCGGTTTTAAACAACATACAAAAAGGGCCGACTAATTTCATTTGCAGCATATAGGCTTCTTGCTTAGAAAACAATAAGCTGAACAGATCTGTCAGTGCAAACATGGAAAAAAGGACAAAAATGACATTACTTGCCAAGTTCTTGTGAACATTAATATGAATTTGTTACACTGTGACCAGTTGTTTCCATGTACACCTGCAACACCACTAAAGAAATCAAACATCGCAGATAGAATTTTGAATGACTGATGCAATAAGAGATGAGGCAAAAGAGGAATCCCTAAAACTCATAAAAACAACAAACAGCTTTTATTAGGCAGCAAGTCAGTTCTTTAAGTCGTGCATTGATGCGTTGGAAGCAGGGAAAATGGGCAAGTGTATCTGAGTGACTCTGACAAAGGCCAAATTGTGATGGCTAGATGACTGAGTTAGAGCATCTCCAAAGTGGCAGGTCTTGTGGGATGTTCACATTATACTGTAGTTTGTACCTACCAAAAGTGGTCTAAAGAGGAAGAACAACAGGTGACAGGGTAATGGGCGTTCAGGCCAGTGTGTGGGGAGTGAAGGCTAGCCTGTCTGGTCCAACCCCACAGAAGAGCTACTGTAACACAAATTGCTGAAAAAGTTAATGCTGGTTAAGACAGAACGGTGTCAGAACACGTGCATCTCAGCTTTCTGTGTATGGGGCTGTGTAATGGCAGACTGTTCACAGTGCCCATGCTGACCCCCGTACACCACAGAAAACACCTACAGTGAGCAAACAAGCATCAGAACTGGACCACGGAGCAATGGAAGAAGGTGGCCCGGTCTGATAATCATGTTTTCTTTTACATCATGTGGACAGCCAGTGGCGTGTGTGTCATTTCCCTGGGGAAGAGATGGCACCAGGATGCACTATGGGGAGAAAGCCAAAAGACAAAAGAGGCAGTGTGATGCTCTGGGAATTTTTGCGTTGGGAAACCTTGGGTCCTGGCATTCATGTGGATGTTACTTTGACATGTACCACCTACCTAAACATTATTACAGACCAAGTACACCCCTTCATGGCAATGGCATTCCCTAATGGCAGTGATATATCCTACTACAGTGCAAAAACTGTTCTGGAATGGTTTGAGGAAGATGAGTTCAAGATGCAAGACATACAAGCCTGATCAATGAAGGCCCCATCTCACAACCTAAAGGATTTATTTATAAAGAGTTTAACATCATGTTTTACACAGGGGTTACATTCATGACAGGAGAGGTTAGTATTTCACATTAGTCAATGGTATTTCACATTAGTCTACCTAACATACATGTCTTTGTACTGTGGGAGAAAACCAGGGCCCCTGTGGGAAACCCACACAGACATGGGGAGATGTATGCAGACTCCACACAGAAAGGCCATCCTGCCGAGGAATCAAACCTCGGACCTTCTTGCTGTAGGGCTAAAGGGTTTAAAGGATCTGCTGTTAATGTTTTGGTGACAGATACCACAGCACACCTTCAGAGGTCTTGTGGAGTCCTTGTCTCAAAGAGTCAGAGCTATTTTGGCCACACAAGGGGACCTACACAATATTAGGCAGGCAATTTGTACTGTCATTGACAGTGTTAAGTTACTCTGTGTTTGTTGTAAGTTATATTATTGAACAAAACATGGTATTTATTTATTTATTTATTTCATTTTCCCCCCAATTTTCTCCCTAATTTAGTCGTCTCCAATTCCCACCCATCAGTACCAGTCCCCCCCATGTCACACGACGAGCTGCCAGTCAGGGAGGAGGAAACACGTGACACTAGCCGCCGCATCTTTTCAAGCTGCTGCTCATGCAACCTTCGGGAGCGGTCCAACACACTCGGAGGAAAGTGCTCCCGCCCACCTTTTGTACGCATGAGCTCACAGATGCCCGTGATTGGACAGTGTCACTCTGATTGACATGGGGGAGAGCGTTTGCTGCCCCTCCCACCCTGAGAGCACAGCTACGGGCAGCTATAGCATCACCTGGATTCGAACTGGCGATCTCCGGTTGATAGGGCGAACACGTTGCCGTTGCGCCACTCAGGAGCGCGCAAAACATGGTATTAAAAATTGGTATTAAATCATTTATATAATTTATATTTCTCATATATTAGATATCAGATTTAACCAATCATGGTTAAGCAGATAAGTATTTTTTTTTTCAATTCAGATGAATAATCTTAGATTTGTTTTTTCTTTTCTTTTTTTTTCTTTTGCAGACTTAATCAAGTTATTCAGGCATTTGGGGCACCTTTACTGAAGTGAGAGAAATGTGCCAGCTGCAGCTGATGGAGTAGTTTTAGCACAGCAACATCAGGGACTTTAAAGACAAGAACAATGATATGATCAAAAGCTGCAACCATTAAATTATGTAAAATCATAGCAAGTTCCAGGCTGGCTATTTCAGCAGCTCCCTCCTGGGGTTTTACAAGCAGCACTCAACTGTTAGTGCGACAGTTTAAATGGATAATGCATAAATCTAAATGGCTCAGTTCTTTAGTTGGTCTTTGAATGCTGTGGGCACTAGGGAAGTTCGAAAGGTTGAACAGAGTTATATGCTAATGGAGATAAAAATTGAGACAGAATTTTTTTGTGAAGATGGCTACAGAAAAAAGCGTGCCTATTGGGTTTTATTGCAGGTGCCTGACTGCACGTGGGGGGCAAAAATAGAAGGAATAAAAGCTGAAATATCAGCACCAAAGATGCTGCCAAGATGATCATTTGAACCCACCAATGATCCAAGCTGTAATTTCCATGAGACTGAATTCAGAGAGATAACAAGAACAATAGCGCTAATAACAACATTCACTACGCCGTATAAATCATCAGACCAAAACAAGCAATTCCTCTTTCTACCTCTATGAACCTGGAAAAAATGATTCCAGAAAATAAGAAAACTGTGATACATCAATAAATAAACAAATACGCCAGAGTTCAATTTGCTAATGTTGTCATCATTTCTCCATTACTCCTTTCTCCATGACTTCTTTAAGCTGTCTTATATTATATATAGTTCACCCTACACAGAAATAGCACAAAAATGTGTCAAGCCATTTTTACATCTTTACCACATTTCCTTCCTGGCTTCTTAGAAGTTGTGAATATCTGCAGGGCTTGAGGGAAGATGTTGTTTATAATTATTATGCTGTTTATCTCTTACAATTTCCTAACTGTTTTCCATTTATAAACAGTAGATTTGAAATGAAACTGATACCGCAACAATTGTTCTCCAGTTGTCAAGATAGTACCTAAAAAGCCATGATGAATGAACACCTACAGTACAGAGCTCCTATCAGTCCAAATGGATACAAATAAAAGCTGCATGAATTCCACTTAGGTATATGTGGCATCCTGCATTATGAGTGTCTGCAGTACCATCAGTTTCATTAGACATCCTGTAGTTCCTTACATTGTGAGGGAAGTCTGCCTTAAGCTCCGACACACCCTGGCACCAGTAGGCTGCGGTTTTCTCACTGATGAGCTCGATGTTGAGGAAGGAGCCCTGCCCTGGGCCGAAGATTGGACCTGATGTGGTTCCGCGCACAATTCGTGGAGACACGTTCGTCACCAAATCCTAAAGAGCAGAGCAAGAAGAGCAAAACACTGAGACTTTTCAGAAACAACAGATAAACTTAAAAATTTGTGCCTTCAAATATGTAAACTTAGACCTCATTGTTGCACTTGCACTATGATCATGAATATATGGACCTCAGTCACTTAAGAGGGATTTACCTATACTATATAAAATCATATTGAGTCATGCACAGAAGCAAAATCAACAGGAGAAAATGAAAACTTCCAGAATTAATAATCAATGCAGAAATAAAGCTAGCAGGTCACGTATGAGAAGGAACAAACAAAAGTTCATTCCTTCGATTTTTGTCTTGAATAGGCTTTACAAACAAACCACAAGCTTGAGTCATAGCAAATACGCTGGTTTGAAATACGGCAACGGTCTCTTGCCATACAAGACACTCTACTGACAACATCTACTGCAGGAAAACACAACATCATGTCTAAAATCCCTGACAGAAACCTCCAGAATTACCCAAAGACAAAAAGTCATAACCATCAACTTTATTTCGAAGTCTCTGGAATGGAAATGCTTGTGTGTGGTCTTCTCCTGTTGATGGACCATAATCAGTCCACTCAGAGTGTCAGAGCATAGTGGAAGCTGCTTCAACCTGCTAATGGCTTGAGATGATCACTAAATGGCACCATCCACCTCTCCAAATGAAAGGTCACAAGGTAAATCCAACAGGAATGACAAATGGAGTTCAAAAAATGGACTGGACTTTAGTTCTATAATGACAGCGAGCGACTTCAACGTACTGAAGGAATTGTATTATCTGGATTTCCACCCAGCACAGGAAATCTGGTAAACTGACACATAAAAGGATACCGTGTCCTAAAAGTTAAAGCAATGACAGAGAAAATCGAGTCATATATAATTTGAACCACATGACAGAAATTATCTTTCTTTCTGTTTCCTTTAGTACTCTGGAACTTGAATCGATAAAGCAAGAGTACCTGTAGCAGAAGTGACAACTTAATTCTCCCACCTCGGATAAACTGTCCATCACTATTTAACAGTGTAAGAGAACAATTTTGCATAGCCCGATTAAAGCCTATCCTTACAGAACAATTAAGATAATTGTGCACTAACTTAATTTTACGACATTTAAACTGTTTTCCAGCTACACTGACAAGAAAGTGTAATTGCTTCTAATTAGATCAAATTAGCATAAATTTGATTAGATGCTGTAGCGCTAGAACGGGTTTCTCTTTTTCTAATTTTATATCAGCTGAAATGCTTTTTTCCCCCTTGTAATAGTTATCTTGTGGTTTTATAAATGTAGGATTTTGCTCATCCTAAGAAATCCACGTTTGTTCTACAGTCTGACTTGAAGGCAAGCATGAGACCGGGACACATTTACAGAGGCATGTACAAGCCACAAGTGTAACAAAAAAAAAACATTCTAAATATAGGGAAGCTCTGATTGGTGAAAAATTAAAGTAAAAATCATATTTGTGATTACAGAGCCAGCTCACTGTGCATATTCAATCAAGAGATGCAAATACAAGGGCACTTCTTTTAGAAACTGAAAACGAGGTGCTCTTCTTGGTTTAACATGGGTGTGGGGGTTGGGGGGGTGGGTGGTGGTGGAGGGGACTGTCTGTGATGTGGCCCGTGGTTGTGAATGAAGACATAACACAATTTTAATAGAAGTATGATGTCTGTCCATTGAAGGCAGTATGGAAATTGAGACAGTCACCCCAAGGGCTCTAGAAAAAAAATCTGTATTTAATGAACCTGTGACCATGGAACATTTGGCTCCCAGCGTTCTGTACCATCAGGCCAAGGTGGAACAAGAGTTTTAATATTAAGCAAGTGAAAACCATGAAAACTGCCCAAAGGAAGAAAACTGGCACACTACAGAAACAGGCGCCGCACTGTGTAAGATAAGCTGCATGCACACATTCTCTCTCACACACACACACACACACGTGTAAAACACACATGCACATACACATACTGTACAACCACCATACTGACTAGAAAGAACTGAATTCTCAAAGATAGCTTTGGTTAGACATGACATACATTTCAAAGAACACCTCTGTGCTCCTGTGTATCTGACAACAGTGACTTATGCACCAGCAAGAAACTGCCACTGAACATGATGTGCTTCTTTACTGTTTCTTCCACTGTAACAATACACTGCATGAGACTATTGTTTGAATGCCGGCCATTAGAGGGCTGTGACCCAAGAGGAAGAGGATGTGTACTTTCTCCCTTGTTCCCTATGCTGCCTCTTGTTAATGACCAAGGCTGTGTTTTGGAGCTAACCAGGTTTTTATCACTGCAGAACAGGTCCCTAATCCCCCACACACAGCAAACAGCCTTTCAGACTCAAACACATACAAGACATACTAATCAAACACCATGGACCACACACTGCACACACAGCATGACAGTGCAGACACACACACATGCACACAAAGGCATACGTGCACACACACCTCACTTTCAGAGTGTACTAATCTGTCCAAAAACCTTGAGAAATTGCTCAAAACACGTCATATATATCTTCATAGCATTATGACCACCTCCTTTTCTCTACACTCAGTGTCCATTTTCTTAGTTCCACTTACCATATAGCTTGTAGTCCATCTGTTTCTTTACATACTTTGTTAGTCCCCTTTACTCTGTTCTCTAATGGTTAGAACCCCCACAGGACCAGCACAGAGCAGGTATTATTTGGGTGGTGGATCATTCTCAGCACTGCAGTGACCCTGATGTGGTGGTGGTATGTTACTGTGTGTTGTACTGATGTGAGTGGATCAGACACTGCAGTGCTGCTGGAGTTTTTAAACACCTCAGTGTCACTGCTGGACTGAAAATAGTCCACCACCCAAAAATGTCCAGTCACCAGCATCTTGTAGGCAGCATCCTGTGAGCACTGATGAAGGATTAGAGGATGACTAAAACAAACTATGCAACAACGGATGAGCTACTGTCTCTGACTTTACATCTACAGGGTGGAGCAATATGGTGGATGTGCCTCACAGAGTGCACAGTAAGTGAACACAGTGTTTAAAAACTCCAGCAGCACTGCTGTGCCTGGTCCACTCACACAGCTATTTGATGCTGTCCCTGGTGCTGAACGATTGGATCCTGTGCCTTCAGCTCTGTGTTCAGCACCAGGGACAGCGTCAAATAGCTGTGCATCACTGGCAACATTCCCAGTTGTTGTTGCAAATTTCTGTGTTGATAACTTTTGAACCACAAGAGATATTGCAAATCAAAATTGCAAAAAAAATTGCCTTTGATCCAATATAATAGCTT
>JAOUQY010000046.1:21824994-21835251 GCA_028566355.1 Doras micropoeus | reverse complement strand
CTTTGAAGAATCTAAAATCTGAAACATATTTTGGTTTGTTTAACACTTTAAAGTTTACTACATGATTCCTTATGTGTCCCTTCATAGTCTGGATGACTTCAGTATTAATTTATAATATAGGAAAATAAATAAATAAATAAAAACACTGAATGAGAAGGTGTGTCTAAACTTTTGACTGGTATTGTATATGCAAACTCAAGGATGTATTGAACAGACTGCTACAACACACTGCTCCAGTGACACAAGCAGATCTGAATACAGGGTTGCTACATTCCAACCATGTTATGTCTGTAATATGCCATGTGCATGGTATGTGCCTAGTTATCATATATGACAGCAGTGATGTAGACTGGATAATCTTTGCCTGTTACAAGACATCCTACCTTTAGAGTCATTCAGCACAGAGCCGAAAGCACTGATGATGAAATCGGCTTTGAGGCGTATGATCTGCTCATGGTCTTCAACCCATTCGCCTGTCTCAGTTTGCTCAGTTCGGCAGAACTCCATTGCGTGCACAAGGCCCTTCTTCAGTATAACCTCTCTTGGTGACAGAAAAGGCAGGAACTCACACTTCTCTTCCTTAGCCAGTTCCATCTATGTACACAGCAGAGTAAACACGTAACAACTACACTGGGCTTCATTTTAGTGTAGCATTGCAGTGAACACGATGTTGAATTTGGACATTGTGAAAAGACATGTAATGTGGCGATATGGAGAACAGCTTGGGAATTGTGTGTGCCTGTGGCCCAGTTGGCAAAATCATTCTAACAAAACACATTTTTTTATGCCAAAGAAATAGCTGATTATTCTGTTCATGAGAAAACAAAGAGGATTTCTATAAACAAGGCAAAAAATGTGGGAAACAAAATAAGATCTTTACTGAAATAGACTGAGACTTGGTTTTACATTAATGGGAACCAACTTTAACAAAATTATAGCTGCACCTAATTTGAGTCTAAAAAGAAATGTAGCCATGCAGAGATGTCTTTTTTCTATTCAACAATATTTTTAATTAAATTACCTCAGCTCATATCCACTCATATAACTGACATAACTCTAAGCATTTTTTTTCTTGTTTTTTTTCTGAGAAGTACACCTACAAGTGTTCTAAGTCAATATACCTTATAAACAAGCCTAATTAGTTCAGAGCGATGGAAGCAGCATACCTGCAGCTGGCTGAAAACAGATGTGAATAATTACCTTACTTTTCTCAGTTTCTTTAAGTTATTTCTATCATTTTCATGGCAGCTTGAGGTTGGCGGTAAGAAGGCAATACAATGTGTGACAAAAGTAAACTCTGGAGAGTTAAGAATAGACATCTTCAATTAACATATTACCTTCATCATTAACTCTGTATCATCTTCTCTTGGCCTGTTCTTTTCTAACTTTAGCACATACATGCAAACAAAGATGGAACATTCAGAAATTCAGTGACACAAAAATACCTTTCATTACTGATGTCTGTCAAAGTACTGAGAACAAGAAGTTTTTCTAATAGTGGTGAGATGTGTCCTCATGCACCTTCTCTTTTGCTCCAAAATGCTTTTTCACTTTTTCCCTGTGGCACGTCTCTCAATGCCAACCCTAAATAAAGATGGTAGGGCCATCCTTTAGCCAACTGAACATTTCCAAACCTGTACTGTGCAAAATATGCCGCTCTTTCCTCATTCTGGGAAAACAAAGATTTTGACAGTAATCTCTTTCTAAAATCATAGACAAGTCTCTGCAATAAATGAGGAAAGAGAGGCTTAAGAGAGGTGTCAGTGGGCCAGAGAGAGTAGGTAAGGACATTCTCACGAATGTCTTAATAAATCCCCTGTGCGAGACGCCCTTCACAAGACCAAATATTAATAAGCTCCTGCCTGCTGTTGACTTTTCCTCTTTTTTCCCACCTGTCTTTCTGCATCCTGCAATCACGTTCTGTCTCACTCTCTCACGTCTACTTATCTCCTCACCTCTTCAGGGACTGCACGGATGTTGGTGAAGCCACGTCTGAATACCACGAAGACCCGGCGTGCGCCGCAGCGCAGGGCAGAGGTGGCACAGTCAAAGGCGGTGTCTCCTGCGCCCAGGACAATCACAGAGCCATGGAGCTGAGGCAGTGCTGAGCGGCAGCTGCACATCCCTAATCCCCAAAATGGACAAGAAAATGAGAGAAAACAAGCTGGGGAGTGAGTAAAGGGAGAAAACGTGATTTCTGTCTCTGAACCGTTCCCACTTAACTGTTCAAAATTGCATCTCAGAGTCCTCAGACACAGTATGTCCCTATCAAATCATTCTGCTGCAATGACAGGCAGATCTCCTTTTCTCCAAAAGTCCTTATATCTGTAATTTCATAGGCTGCACCTTTTTTCCTATCTGAGATAGAGATGACTAACCATTCTCCTGAATGCAGCTGATTTCAACATATGATAATGTACACACTGAAACAGTGATCTGCTCAGGGCTTTCTGCATTCTCACAAAAAGATGTAAAAGGATCCTCAAAGCATGCACCAGGAATGTATCGCTTGCTCAATCATATAAATGCACGTACAACATCTTTCTCTTTTTAAGCTATGTTAGTGCACACACAGTACATACAGTATATCATTCACCCATTATATCTGCATTCCCAGGACACACATATATGGTTTTATCCATCCATCACTGATCGATACATATTCATGATGAACATCACTTGATATATGCCTTACTCTTGAATCACAGATACATACTGTAGGTGGATGTCTTAGAAAAATTACATATTTGTAAACAGAAATGCCAGTGAAGCTGTCCATGGCCATGGCTAGTCACTCAATTGGAGTAAGCCTGAAAAGTCTTGTATAGCACCTCATACTTGGCATTCTTTTACTAAGTATCTTGAATCTTTTCATAGACGCTTTATACTACACACATTTTCAATGATCCAAACATTCTGTCATGCAACAGAATTTAAAAATGAGCGTCCAAAGATTTCAAGGACCTGCAGCACAGAAAAAAGCCTCATGTAATACACTTTGCAAAACAAGAGCATTCTGGAGGTAATAGGTAAAAGTTTTCATCAAACCGGTTCTGGTTCTTTACCTAGTTTGCTGGCCTTGGCAACTAGTGGGAGAAAATCCTTGGAAGTATAAAATCCCTGCTCCATAGAGAGGCCTTCAAAGATTTTGTGCCTGTTAGCTTGAGGTAGACCTGTAGTAAAAACAAGAACACCATCTGTAATAATAATATACTATTATAAGAACAAAGCAGTAGAAAATTATTAACTTATTAAAAGATGTCTGCATCCACTTCAATAATAACATTCTTTGTTATGAATTAAAGCATATACAGATATACAGGGTAACCTACATGTCCAGGCAGAGCTTGCTGTGAGCTTGTTGAGACCCATGCTCCCCATTTTCAACTCCCATCATGAGAACACCCTTCACTTTCTCACTTTACACCTTTGACTTACTTAAGGCAGCAATGTGAGGATCATGTTCTTTGATTTCTCCAGTGCATTCAACACCACCACTAATGCAGGTGGATGAATCTATCATCTCATGGACAATGGACTATCTGACTGGACGACCTCAGTGTGTGCAACTGCGGGGCTGTGTCTCGGACAAGGTGGTATGCAGTATTGGGGCACCCCAAGGGACTATATTAGCCCCATTCCTGTCTAACCTCTGACTTCATGAGTCCTGTTATCTACAGAAATTCTCTGATGACACAGTCATTGTGGGATGTATCAGGAATGTACAAGTGGAGGAACACAGGAAGCTAGAAGGCAGATCTGCCTAGGCACCAGTCACTATTGACGGAACAGATATGGAGGTTGTAGGAACATACAAGTACCTGTGTGTGCACCTGGACAATAAATTGGACTGGAACTGTAACACCCATGCTGTATACAAGAAAGCCCAGAGTCGCCTGTACAGCCTGAGGAGGCCGAGGTCCTTTGGTGTATGCACAACTATGGACATTCTACCAGTCTGTTGTAGCAAGCGCTTTATTCTATGCTATTGTGTCCTGGGGCAACTCCGTTAACAAGAATCCTCTGAACAAACTGAACAAACTAATCAGGAATTCTGGCTCTGTTATAGGAGTTAAGCTGAACTCTCTGGAGGTTGTGGCAGAACAAAGGACTCTCAACAAGCTGTTGGCCATCTTGGACAATACCTCACACCCCGTGTATACTACACTGGAAAACTTACAAGTGCATTCAGTGGCAGCCTGCTACAGCTGTGCTGTGTTAAATAGCGCCATGTGAGGTCTTTTTTACCTACTGCTATAAGGCTCTACAACCAGTCTCCACACTGTAAAGACAGTACCGATCTCCTGCTGTCTGAACTGTGCTGAATCACAATCATAACAACTCATAGCATGTTGTTAATACAGACTGGGCAGTATATCATAATCTGCTACCTCAGTGACACTTTCACTGTGCACTTTACACTATAAATACTGCTGCAACTCCTGGTTATCTTTATACTCATTTGGTATTAATCTACCTCACTCCACCTACGCTCATGTAAATACAACAAATCTCTTTAATACGCTTATGCAAATGTAGATATTAGCTTATGTAAACATAGCTAATAGATACTTTTATTTCTAGTATAAAATATCCTATTTTTAATTCATGTCTATTCTTATGTCTTTCTAATATATGTAATTGTAAATGTATGTCTTGCTACTGTAACACTGCAATTTCTTTCAGGATTAATAAAGATCTATCTATCTATCTATCTATCCATCCATCTATCTATCCATCCATCCATCCATCCATCCATCCATCCATCTTTAGTGAGCACCCCAACGCTACTTATTACTTACTTACTTATGTACCCACTCTTCTGTTCACAGAGAAAGCAGTGTGCCGTCCTCCGTCACTCTGTCACAAACACACATGGTCAGAAATCCCTGTGCCACACTTTCTACTCTGCCCTGCATACTGTCATTAACCTCATCACACTACCTTGTCATTATCCTTGCGATCTAGAAGTAAGCAATATTTAAATACAACCCTCAGCAATGTCTAACAAAGCTTCTGATTTGTCATAACCTGTCATTATCACTTCCATTCAAAAGAAACATATGTTAATAAGGCTCAATTTCGGGCACGAAAGATTTATTTAAAAGGTGTTTAAAAGCAGCAAATACAGATTAATACCTGATACAAATTCATTCCAAATGTGATTACAAAGGCTTTTGCAAGGAATCAAAATTTTCTAGCTTAGAAAGATGAGAACTGCATGAAATGCATTTTTATCTGGAGAAAAAGCAGGAGCTCGGCATATCGAGCTGGTAAGTGATTGAGAGAGAGAAGAGCGAAGTGTCTCCTGTCAAAATCAATTAGCTTTTTCTCTGCATACACTTCAGTGTTAATTCGATTTCAAGAAAAAGCCCTGGCAAAGTTCTGCATTACAACACGCGTTAATGGATTTTATTGTCTCTAATTCTCCACTCGGACACTTTTCGCCCAATTTGTGCAGATCATGCAGGCACATGGCACGTTAGCATGATGCATCCTCCATCATGCTGATCTTGTTAGGTTCACATTCCTAATTTAGCCATTTTTTGGCTTGGAGAACACGGCCATGATGCTTTTCAAGAGATTAATGCCTACCCCATGATTAAGAAAGTTACACTCATTATGCATGAAACTAGTCATTAAATCATACAGTAATTAGGTAGCCACATTTCATCAAGACAAAATCACACCTTCGCCATCATCAATAACACAGTAATTAGCAAGTGTTTCGAATTTAGTCACACCAAGAAAAGCCTACATTTCTGTTCTCAAGGAGTATCACTTATCAACCACCTAATCAGCCTGCCAACCCTGGTAGAGGTGATGTATACTGGACAACTGCCATTTTAAATGTCTAAATGAGAATCTACAGCATATGTCAAGCATGAGCAGTATTGCTGACTATTATGAATGCTATACAGAGCCCTGTGCACACATAAACTAATAACCTATTAATATGGACAGCCTCTATTTTAAAATAATTAGAAAATAACAGAGTACAGGACATAACCATCAGACCCGGGACAGTTTATTGGTTGAAGAAAAATCACATTTGTAACCTTTGCAGTTATGATGAACAAAGTACACTGAAGTACCAGAAAAACTGGTACTATCCAAAATACATAGCAACGCCACCTATGTAAGTCATTGGTTGCATCCGCCAGTGAGTATATAAAGCGATAGACATCTATGGAAGGTTCTAGAACTGTTTCCACCATGAAAATGGCAAGTTATAATGATTTTGCAATTTTTAACACTGTTTAATAGTTGGAGCTCGTGAGATGGGTCATAGCATTTTGGAGGTAGAAGCAAAGTTTGGCAAAACCTCGAACTTACGACAGCAGTGTGTCCGTAAAAAGACTACGGCTAGCAAGAATCGTTGCACATAATAGGTGTGCAACATCAGAATTCAATGCTAGGCCTCAACCAGCATCAGTGTGAGAATTATGCAAGGTTCCCCCCAAGATCCCATGGGTGACCTACCAATTATTAACTGGTATACCAGTTTTTCTGGTACTTCAGTGTATTTTTAAGGTTTTTTTCTTAAACTACAGCTGCTACAGTTAATCGACTAATGAAACTAATGTATTTAAATGCGTTTCGACTTAATCAGCTTCAACCTACAGAACAGCTCAAGCCATATTAATAGTATTCTAAAAAAAAGGAGCACGGTCAGTTACAATAATCTTTCAGGTGCCAAAAATTCTCCCTTTACACATCGCCTGTATTGGATAGCACACATCCAAGAAGCTGTGCTGCAAACTTCCAATACATTCTCATACATATAAAATGGCCAGCGGCGCATGAATAACATGAACAAACAAAAGCATCTGCTACTTCATCATGCCTGACTTCCTCTGAGCACACTCTTTATGCTAGTGTGGAAGAATTCTGAAGTTATGGCACATTAACCTTTTCATTTCATTTCATCCTGTGCTGACAGGTAGGATACTACATACTGCTATCCATTAGCGTTCCCTGCCAGGTACAAAAAAAAAAGTCAAGGAATAAAAATAAATAAATAAATAAATAGATAACAACAGAGGGAACCCAGGCAGTATGCCTTGACAAAGCAGATTTGAACAAACGCGTGCCCGTGTGTGACGGTTCTTCTTGAACGTAATGCGTCTCCGTTTATCCTGAGCCGCATGGCGTTCTGCTCCACACTGACTCCTGCATGGAGCCATACTGCAGCAAGTATGCGCCATGACCTCTTTCTTTATGAAAAATCAAAAACAATAAATCATCTGTTGGAAATGTTTCACTAGTGTGCAGGCCCTCCGTCGTTAATCATGCATTATCAGCGAGCATCAGTGAGAGAGGAAGATGGAGCTGTGGGATCTGTGCTTCCTTCATCCACTAAGTAATCCCTGACCCCCTCACCCTTATGAATTGAACAGAGACAAACAAGCAACCAAGGCCACTGTGTCAAATAACGCAGTCACACTAAGTGCATTAAGATTTAACATATATAAAGACCTCACAGGCAATAAATGCCCTCTTTCGGACATATTCATTAACCTTGTCTTTAGAAAAGCAGGGCATTCCCAAAGAGAACACACTAAGAAAATGGCCTTTTTCCCCATTTTGTATAGACGTTAATCAATGTCATACAATTTGTGCTTTTTGATAAATACAAAAATGATTGTGGATCTCGACTGTCTCCATTGAAGAAAGATTTCAATCCTTTCAAGACCAGTATCGTAAAGCTTTGTGAAATGTGTAATATAAAATCTATTGACTAATTTTGAAGAGTCAGTAATGACCATGAACAACACTAAGCTACTATTGATTGTCCTGCATTTTGAATAACCAAGCTTTCAAAAATTCTCATACTAGAACATCTGAAACTCCGACATACTCAATATAACCTTGTTTTTCCTGATTGTTTCCACTCCACAATGCTTTTTGCCTTACTTCCTATATTTCATTTATATAAACCTATAAAGAAAATAGCACAGATTCTCCACAAGGATGTGCACTGTCCCTGATAGATTTTATTATGTATGCAAATGCCTGAGGTAGTGTATATGCTAGTAACCCCTGGGCTACTGATCTTCTCAAGCTCAGGTTATGAGCAGCACTGTGCCAAACTGCTTTATGTAATAGGGTGCTTATAGATTTACCTTTCACTATAACAAAAGAGAATACACATCTTGGCACAATTTTATTTTGACAGTGTCATTTTGTATATGTTAAAAAAATTGTAAAAATGTATTGCCTCAGTAGTATAAATAATGAATTTAAAAGAATGAAAAAAAACATCTTAGGCAAATCTACACATTTCATTTGCATCATGTCATGCCATAAAAATGGGTTGCTTTATGTCCATAGGCACAGACCATTATGTCCGCATCCACACAAACAATACTTCATTACAGTTTACAGTGCAGCACACTGGCTAATCCCATCTTTTAAGCAACTCAACCTCTGCGTCAGCTCCTTAAGCCTATAGCCCAGAAACAATTCTCTTATCGGCCTCTCTCAAACCCGCCTCCCATTTAGCCTACTGCCAGGAGGAAATTTGCATGCCAATCCATGTCTGAGAGTGACATTTAAAAAGCCTGTAAAAGACCAGTGTGAAATCACAGAAATTAATTGCAAACACCTTGCACTTTCATTTTCTCCTCAAATTGAAATTTCTTTACATCCTTTTGTACAAAAAAAAATCCATATATGGTTCATATAAACATCCCACCATAATTAGCATGTCAGTATCAAAAAGCTGAAGCAACGTTCAGAAGCAATATTCGTTGCTGACACGATGAATTAGAGAGAATTTATACTTTTATATATTCTGAAGAATCTCTGAAGAGATTTGAAGAGAAATGTAGAGATGAAATTTAGAGAATTCAAATAAAGAATTAAAAAGAAAGTCTTTTTTGGATTAGTTGTCAATAGAATACATAAATTATTTACAAATCAACATGGTTTCAACATCTGCAGAAATATGTGTGAAGCGACTAGTGCAAAAATACACAAATTGTCAGGACTGACAAAATTAATGCTATGATGAACTATGAAGAAATAGTTGCAGTTGTCGAGATATGACATTCATTCCATGGGCATTCACACTTCCAGAATGCAGCTGCTTCAAAAAAAAAAAAGGCCAGGCTACAAAATGAGGAAATTTAAAGATGTTATCATTTCAAATGCATCACAAGTAGCATCACTTGTTTATTTTAGTGGACAACTTCTGCAAAAAAATGACTGGTTGATGAGCATGCCAGTGCAGAACAACCAAATAGAGGCTGTATAACACATATAAACTCTGGTCTCTACAGGCATAGCCAATATAGCCATCAGAAATTGATACAGAATGCCAGAAATCTTGATACCCCTTTGAAAAAGTCACTTTTTTGTCTTACAGAGTGAAATCCAAACTCACAAGTACAATATATTTTTCCAGCTTTATTTACACATTTTACTTCACACCGCTCAAGTAATGAGTAAAAGGAAAACTATTCTGAAAATTAATAAAGACTAAAGAACTAAAATAACAGGGTTGGAAAAGTGATCAGCCCTTTGATTTAGTACTTGGTAGAGCTACCTTTTGCTTTAATTACAGCCACCAGTCTGTTTGGATATGTCTTTACCAGCTTTGCACACCTTGATTGTACAAGTTCAGTCAAATTCCGGGGTGACTGGCAATGCACTGCTCTCTTTAAATTGGATTTACATTTACGGCATTCAGCGGACGCTCTGATCCAGAGAGACTTATAAGAGTGCTTAATCATTAACTTGGAATATCCAAAGCTAAGGCTGGTAGACCTGAATTCAAGCTACTTTGAGCTATGATACTGCTAGAATTTACCCGTATACTACCTAATAAACATTACAAGTAAAAGTCCCAAAACCCAAGTATTCCTAAACTACACAAAACCAGTGACATAGGGAATACAATAACTGCTGTTAGTGTGATTTAGGTCATGAATCTGACTTGGCCACTAAAGGACACTGACTTTCCTATCCTTAAGCCACTGCTTTGTTTTTTTGGCAGTGTTTTATTAGAGTCGTTGTCGTGCTGGAAGGAGAACCTCCTTCCCGTCTTCAGCTGTCTAGCAGACTGCCACAAGGTTTCCTCAAGAATTTGGATGTACTTGGTAGCATCCATTTTTCCTTGGGTAAGGTAAGGATTTCAATAGGATGTGAAGATTTTCTATGAACTGTATATACAGGGTGGGCCATCTATATGGATACACCTATATGGATACACCGTCGTGGGCCAGTTGAATGGCCACCAAGGTCTCCCGATAA
>JAOUQY010000046.1:21813046-21824894 GCA_028566355.1 Doras micropoeus | reverse complement strand
ATAAAAGTCTAAGGGGGTCAGATCGGGAGACTTTGGTGGCCATTCAACTGGCCCACGACCATATCCATATAGGTGTATCCATATAGATGGCCCACCCTGTACATTATGTAATGTGCTATTTTGAGGTGAGCAAAAAACATAAGAATTACAGAGAGAAATTCTTATTATAAATTACAAACCCAAAACACTTTCAGTTTCACTCTACTAATTATTCATGATTTACTTATTATTCTTCACCAGTGACCACTTCACTTCGCCCATCAGGTTAACTAAAAAATGATGACTTTATAGATTCTATAATAACTTATGGCAACAGTACAGTAGCTACAGTTTTTTTAACAATTCAACATTACTGCTGGGTTTTGAAACAGCAAGCCAAATGAAATAATACAGAGAAATATTTATTCTGTAAATTCTTCTCTATAAACTCCCTAGCACCTAATATCTAAAATATCTAACATGGTCATTAATGTGGCCAGAAAAACAGATCATTCCTACAAACAGAGTGTGTAATAAACACAAATGAATATGCCACTACGAAGTCAGTGTAACGGCTGTGGTGAGAATGGTTCTGTCAGGCGGCAGGGACAGATGCTGTTGCAGGTGTTGGGTTTATTTCAAAAACAGGAAGACAAATCCAAAATGTAATGCATAAACATGGTCAAAACCAGATTTAATGGGGCAAAGAGCAGAATCACAAAACCAAAGGACAGAAAGGAGTTATCATGATCTAGAGAAACATGAACAATAAATAAAGACTTAATAGGTCAGGCAAATAAACAGTGGACAAAAATTAGTGTGTGAGTGAATGAGTGTGTGTGTGTGTACAGGTGTAATCAGTAATCGTCTGAATCGTGTGGTCTGGGTGTTGTAGTTCTTGTGGCCATGTTTGTAGGCTGCAAAGTCTTACCCCTTTTCGACCAATGTGGAATGGATTCTTGAACCAGTTCCATTTGGAATTCTTGGAACGCTGTACCTATCTATCAAACCGTCCCAAATTTGGACCAGTTTTGAGTGGAACCATTGTAATCAAGGGTGTGTCATCTACGGAGGCTGATGCACAATGTTTTGTTATTAGAGAGATTTATTTTTATCCAAAAAAACAAACATGGATCAACTAGTTTCTTAATTTGTCATATTATATATATAAAAGAAAGCATGGGGGATAAAAAAGGAAATGTTTCGTTGCCAGACCACTGCATGCTCTTTTTTTTCCAGTACTTTCTCACTTCCAACCTGTAGATTATGAGACGCCCACTACAGATCACACTGAAAAACCTGCTATTTTTTGGTTACAACTTATGGGTACCAACTTTTTGGGTTCTGAATCACTTTTTTTGGTTTTTAGTTGAAATGCTCCAAATGGTTCAAAATGATGTGCATGAAGAGGAACAGAACCCATTCTACGTTGGATGAAAAGGGCCGATTGAAGCCGATTGTAGCACTTACATGACAGGCTCACAGTATCCTGTAGTCTGGGGTGGCCATTTAATAGTCTTTTCAAATTTATGGATAGCAGCCTACAGAACGTATGCATGCATGTATGTATTCATTTACTCATTTACAACTTTTTTTTGACAAAAAGATAAAATAAAATTTGTCAGCTGTAATGTATCTTTACTCCTTCCTGTACGCACAGAAAGCACAATGGAAAATGTCTTCCTGGGCTCTGTTAATAAAGCCTGATGCCTGATGTCTTTGGGACAGAGCGCTGAGAGCAGTGAATAGCTCGGTGGGGGGGCAGACAAGAGAGACCTGACAGGCAAGCAGAAAGCAGTGGGTGAAGCTGGTATGTGCGGTTAGGTTACCCTGGCTGGACAATGAGGAGTGAATGGAGTTCCCAGCAGAGTCTGAGCTCTGAGGGGGATCCATTGGGGAGCAAATCATCCGAAGGCACAAGAATGAGCCACCTGGTCTGTAAACTGCTTTCAGCACACTCATTTATTCTCACTTTGTGTGTGTGTGTGTGTATGTGTGTGTGTGTAGGCAGACAGTAGCTCAAGAAGAAAAGTGGTGCAAAAAATGTGATAAACTGACCAATTCCAATGAAGACAGCTTTGTATCCCTGCTCTTTCAGCGACTGGAGTGTCATTCCATCTTGGCCTAGTCCTTTCTCGCAGACGATCTGATGGAGAAAAGGGTCAGTGCACAGCAAATACAGAGAATAAAAATTGGTTCTTCTTAGGTTAGACAGAGGGTAATAAAGGTGCGAGTAACATATTTGGTCACATATGTCTGTCTGGAGCTAGAGGGTGTGTTTGTAAGTCCTTACAAACCAGTCAATATGACTATGAGACAAGCCTGAAGCACAGAAGGTCTGTTTCTCCCTCCCCTTGACTTTTTACTGGAACGGCGAGCATGCAAATTTGTTATCTGGCTGCCCCCGTCCCGACTCGCCTGCCTTTGAGCAACTCGGAGAAAAACGTTTCCTGTGCGAGATGAATGCTGAGCAGGTGTGCAGGAGGAAGAGGACTATCGATTGCCCTTTCTCACCACAGTGGCATTCAGGGAACAGACAGACAAGTAACCCAGCGCCCAGACCTGCACACGCTGCCGCCTGCCTTCCTAATGCAGCTTTTAATTGTTCTTTATTAATGCGGCTGACATTTGGGCTGCTGATCCTCCCTGAGACCTGTCACCTTCCATAGCCTCTGATGTGAGCAGGAGAGAGGGGAGGAAGGGAGAGGAGAAGAAAGATAAGATAGAGAAAGTGGAGAAGAGAGAGAAAGAAAATGAAATGGAAGGAAAGAAGGAAGAGAAAGTGTGTGTTAAAGTGTATGAGAGAGATTGTATGTCTGTGTGTGTGTGCGCGCGTGTGCATGTGCGTACATGAGAGAGAAAAAGGAAAAAGAGAGATACAAGATATTCAGAGGTGTGTTAGAGGTGAGACGATGCTCATTACCTTCACTCCTAGGTCTTTCATCAGGTCCAACTCAAACTGCACCACCTCATAGGGCAGGCGGAACTGAGGGATTTCTGAAGAGCTGAGGAAAAAATGAGAAAGCCAAAAATAAAATACAAGAGGAAAGGAAATAGGAAGAATGAAAAAGAGAAGAACCAAAGGGAAAGCTCAAGAGAAAAAGAATGTTAGTGGTAGAAGATTAAAAAATAGAGAGAACACACACACAAAAAGAAATCCCTTTCAGCACACAGGACATTTCCCTGTGTTATTCCACTTGATGTTTCAGAGCTCTGGAATCTCATATTGCTGTCAAACTTCAGCCCCTCATTGTAATTCCCAGCTGCTACCGAACCTCTAAATCTGAGACAGACATACGCAGGACTCCCACCAACCATCAGCAGCATGACAGTAATTGATAATTCTGTTCCTTCTGAACATTTAAAAGATGAATATTCCCAATTACAAAGGCCGTTCATTATTTATTCTGACCTTATGCACATTCTCCATATCGATCACGGCGAGTCTGCACCACATCAGTAACAGACTACCAATGCAGAATCTTGCTTCAGAATTACTCACCTCAGTCCACCGACATACTTCTCCTTCTCGAAAATCGTGATGTTATCGTAACCGAGACGGGCAAGGAAGGAGGCACAGCTGATGCTGGCAGGGCCACAGCCGATCAGAGCGATCTTCGAGTGGTAGCTCTCAGGCATTTCCTCAGGGGGAGGAAGGCCAGGCATCCGCACCTGAGGAATCCCCATCTTACAGAACACCTGCAAACACACCCAGAATCTGGTTTTCCTCATTTTTACTATTTTCTACTGTTTAATGATAATAATAATAATAATAATAATAATAATAATAAAGAAGGCATCAAGTGACAAAATTATGCAGCAACCAAGAAACATTAAACAAATCGATACAATATCATTTTTTTTATTCTTAACAGTATTGCTTATTAAACTTTACTTAATAAGAAATTCAGAAATAAATTCAGAAATAAATTTACACTGGCATTAACTCCAATATTTATCTTTGTCTTAGAAACAAATTTCCACCATAACCCTTTATCAAAATGTCTATAAGACAACGAAAAAATATATTTAATCTCATGTGTATACACTGGTAGTGTACATTCCCCATCTTTCACTGTAACTTACACAACACAATAAATAGTAAGTGTTAGCCTGTTAGAATGTTTTTTTTAATGCAAAAAATTACAACTGAATTCATGAAACAGCATGACTGAGACATCCAGGAAACAAAAGCATGATGATGGCTGAAAATTTGTCTGTGTGGTGTTTTGTTTTCAAAAGAAAAGTACTTGGAACCAGCATGACATTCATGCATTTCACCCTGTATGTGCTGAACTATAGAAGAAAAAACAAAACTCGTTTATTCCATGAGTAACCATATGAAGACATCAAATGATGATAGCTAGGGAGATACAGAAAGAACAAGTTATCCAAACAGGCCTTAATGAGAAGCCTGTAGCGCTATATCCATTAACAATCGTAAAATGAGAAGGCTAGCACTTTGTCTTCTTAATAAGATTATCAAGATCCATACATAGAGGCTTGCATTGTTAATACAATATTATGCCTGAGCAGGCAACATTATAGGTGATATTAATTTAGTTATTCATGAATCTCATGAACTGTGAAGCCCTAAATTGCTGCATGACAATGCATTTCTAATAATCCCTGAGAGCAGTTTAGAGGCCCTTCCTGTTATTGCTGCGGCTCTGAAACAAACAATCCATCAATACAAAACACAATCTTAGTTTTATAATTCTGCTCATCATCTAATTGAAACAATGGACTGCAAACAGCACCTGACAAGCCGTGTGGAATAGGCTCAAGGGCTCCGAGGGCAAGCAGAGCTGGCAGTAATGACTTCCTTAGATCTATGTACTTCACTAAGTTTGTTTCCTCAGTGGGAAATGGGATGTATATACTCATCTACAGCTATAGCTCTACCATTTCAGGCATTCTCAGCCCTACACACCAACAGCAGTACTGACAGCCATCTACAGAAGAGAGGTCGGCAGGCAGGCAGGCAGACAGAAAAAAACTGACCAGAAGAGATATATAGAGAGAGACAGACCAGGGCAGAGAGATAAGACAGACAGAGACAGACTGACCAGTACAGACAGACAGAGACAGACTGACCAATACAGACAGACAGAGACAGACTGACCAGTACAGACAGACAGAGACAGGTAGACAAAAACATACACCATGACTACACAGATACACCAAGACCAGGCAGACAGGCAGACAGACAGACAGAGACAGCCAGCCAGCCAGACAGACAGACAGACAGACAGACAGACAGACACAAGGAATAATCTAGTTTCACTAAAACTATGTGCGAAAGTAACTCTCAGAACGGAACTCTTAAATTGCCTTACGCTACTGACCTTTTCTTAAACTCACATTCTGCATAAAAAATCAAACAGTTCCTGACATTATATTTGTGGCTGAACTTAAGGAGGCCGACCGGATGTTAAAAACCAGTAGCAAACTGTGCCTACATCATTCTAGACACTGACGAGAAAAGAAGAGAGGATGTCTCAAAGCCAGCTAATGCCCTCAGCCCCTCGGCACACAGAAAGGTTGGATATTGCCCACAATTGAAAGGAGGCATTGACTTTATCTTTGACTGCAGCCATGCTAGAGGAACTACAGTTGAATAGCGCTGGGCAGTGATAGCTCCTCTTTCTGGTGTTATCTAATTATCGGCTTGATAACCAGCCTGACCTCTCACATTTAAGGAGAGAGGAGCTGCCACCAAGACAGAGATGTCTAATAAGTCATGACAGGGGTGGGTGGCAGAAGAGAGAGGGAGAGGAAGAGAGAGAGAGAGAGAGAGAGAGAGAGAGAGTGAGAGAGAGAGAGAGAGAGAGAGAGAGATCACTTTCGTAATTGTGTCTTTTATTCTTTAGGCAGTAATGAAACTGTACAGGCCAAAGTCTCTCTTTTCTTTTAATCACTTGAAATGGAGCCTGATAGGTGGGAGTGTAAGTTCGTGAATGTTGGGGTGGACTGAGCTGCCATCCCAAATCATCAGCTTATTAAAGATATATGGAACTTGTTAAAAGTGTGAACAACTGGTTTAAATTAAAAATGAAACAAAAAAGACCCTCTTAGCTAAACTGCAGCTCTACAGAAAGAGAGTTTAACCCTTTCATATTGCTATAATTCATTAGCAACAGACAAACTCTGCCGTTTTTTTGCATGATTGGATTACTAAATTAGTTTTTAGTATGTTTGCTTTTCTCCAAATGGAGAATCACTGTGAATAAGCCAGTGTACCCTACTGACTACAATTACACAACAAGATCACAAAGAAAAAGCAGACAATTATAGTTTTTTTCCAACAGGTAAGAAACTCACCCTATACTTTATACTGTAATGTATATTCATCATAATTGAATCATTTTCAAAAATATAATGTTTATGCCATTATAGCACACTTTCTGTCTTATTGAAGTCCTCTGAGTCCATCTATCTTCTATTCTATAGAGAATAGAGCATTTGTTTGGAGCAGGTAAAGCCTCCTTAGTAGCAACCCTACAGGACGGTGGGTCAAAGACAGCAATTCAAACCCACACAGTATTGCTGACATTTTCATTTAATTAGCAGTTACCATGGAACTAAATAAAGCCCACTATGACAATGACAAGAACAGATACCCTGATTATCTCCGAGCTGCATCATGGTAGAGGACACCTGTAGTTCCAATCATTATTCCGCAGGAGAAAACAAGGCGACAGATGATCAAACAAATTCTACATACAGCAGTTTAAAAACCTCACGGTTTACAATAAAAGCTGTCATTGCTGATAACAGTCAAGGCACACAAGGAACAGCCAACGACAGTAAGCAAATCTCTGTGGAAATCTATTTATGGTAGACCAAAGCATCTCAGCTGCCCTGCTTTAAAGTGAAGCCCCCCTCCTCCCTGTGCTGCCCTGCTCTTTTTTTTCCTTCCTTCTAAACATTAAATGGTGGAGATCTGACGTTAAATCTTCTGTTTTAAACATGAAAGATCCCCCTTGCTCGGTTTAGCTTCTTAATCCCAGCATCTTAATAAAGTCATCAGTGTTGACTACGATGACGTCTGGTGTGTGAAGAGCTGTGTTCCTTGGCCGTCTAGTTTTCGGTCTGTTTTTATAACAGGGGATTTGATGTTTATCACAGAAGAGGACTCAGCTGCTGAGAAAAGGACACAGGAAAAATTATGACTGTTATGGTAGATGGTGACAGTCACCGTTCACCCAAGCTTCTGTTGCGGCCATAACAAAGGGCTGAGAGGCCCCATTAATACAGCACACGTAGATTGTGCTGTCGCTCCATCATGGCTTATGTGAGCTAAACAGAGCAGGGAGAAGTTACTGCTTGTCCAACACTGAGCTACTGCAGAAGCCAGCTGTAAAATACGCTCTAAGGCAGAAAACAGGAGCATATCTGGTATCCATAATCAATCTCTCACTGATGTTGAAGGCTACAACCTTACAGCAGAGAGAAATATGGTTTCTCATATTCAAAAAAGTGTCTACTTACTTGAAACACTAAGCTCTGGCCTGTTGAATAAGGATCTGAGACCAGTCAGGAATATGAAATGCAGTTCATTGGTTTATAAAGTCATTACATGCATAGTTTGAAAATTATTATTATCACACTGCTTAAAGATTTGTGTTGCGGTACCTCGACGGCAAACTGCTGCAGTCCTCCAATGTTGATGGGCCCTTCCTCTGAGGCATAGAGGTTACAGCCACCCACACACAGGTCTGAGGTGGGACATACCATCCCACATGTCAGGCCCAGCGGGTTGTCTGACAGGATTGCCCTCGCTGCCCCGTAATAGTTCTAAAAAATAACAGACGGACACTTATGCAGAACAAATACACCAACGTAGGTCTGGGCAAAGTTCCTAATCCAAAGCATGCCATAAAATCATCAATAATGCTGCACTGTCAGTTTTCTATCTCTTCCATTAATTTATGCTTTTTGCTAAAAGGCAATAATCATGTTCAGTGACCACCAAAGATATTACAAGGTAGCAGAATGGAGAACTAGCACTACCTTTAGACAGCCTTGAATCAAAGCTAACTAATATGTATTTTTTAAATTTGACAAAATGCCCTGAATGGCTCAATCCTTGACTGAACAGTGGGTTCCAGGTGGCCCTTATTGACAGCGTTTTTAGAAAGCCTATTTCATGTTAATTATGTAAGTTGGTCTTGGTTTTTAATGACAGACTGATGGCTAAATGTGCAGTGTGAAGCCAGTGAGAGACCTGAAACTCCACAGCTTTGAAAAGATTTTGAAGGTCAAGTGCAAATGACAGACCATTCTGTTCAAAGCTTTAGCAGCATCTAAAAATGCTTTATTAAAGCCTACTGTTGAACACAGGGTTTCATCTGCTTTCTGTACATTTTCTAAATGTCAAATTTCCCTCTTTGCCAGAATAAAATATTTGGAATAAATATTTATCAGTCTAATAATAAAAGAGTTCAACAAAGCGAATGATCCAAATAGTCCTATACCACTGAAATCACCAAGGCTAGATAAAGAAATAGGAACAAATATTTTCAATATATATTTTAAATAGTGAAATTCAAGACATGAAAAAAATAGAAGGGTATACTTTATTTTTGTAATTCAAATTGAAGAAAAAATCTTGGGGGTATTTGGGATTTAATGTGACAGTTATAATAATAAAAGTAGAAAACCTTAAGCAGTGTTATGTCAAATCAGTTTTGTAAAACTTTTTTTAAATTTGAAGCTACTCTTCTGACACTTGAAAGGTGAACTGAGACAGAGGTTTGTGTCCATTTTTTAATTCCAATCCCACCCACTCCTAGTTATTATTTTTGTTAGCACCTACCTGTAATATTTCACAAAATATAAACAAATCAAGACAAAGCCGTTCTTGATGGATAAATGAATGAATGAGTGAATGAATAAACAGTGAAAGCAAGCTGCTGCACCCCATACACTCTCGTTAAATTCAGCCTGTCACACACTAGAGTAAAAACTGCCCACTGATGCACACCTCTAACCCCAGTTCTCCCTCATGTCATTTTATCATTGAGGACTGATGTGGAGAAACAGACAAGCAGACAATTAGTTATTTGTACAATGTAAAAAAAACAAAAAAACACAGTGATTACCTTGTTAGAAATGCTGGAGATAAAAGCCTTTATGTCGAGATTTGTGGGGCAGCTCTTCTGACAAGGTGCATCTGCGCACTTTAGACATCTGGCAGCAAACAGAAGGCAGAGAGCATATAGGCTGTGATTATTCTGTGTGCTGTATATTACAATACTTTTATTTAGTGTAAGAAAAACATTCTGGTCTACTTTGACTACAAAGAGGACACTGGGTCAGCACCATGAGGAGATACTGGCAAGTTTGAGCCTCTTAATATGTCAGGTTAGGTTATGTGCCTGTTACTTTAATATACAGCCATGCTGCTTGTGAAAAGAAAATGTCCAGCTCCATCTCCTGGGGACTCATCCTGCGGCGAAATGTACTGCAGCTCAACATCGCCATATTGGTGACAACGACAAACAGGTTTGCAATGATAAATAGGGATAATTAAATATTCATGGCCAATCAGAATGGATGTTTTGCCCGTGGTCGTGAGAGTGTGTGACAGGAGGCGTGCGTCAGGGAGGGCCCTGTTCCTGCTGTTGGCATGCACTCATTAGTTTACACATTTAAAAACACACACAGCTGCTTGACTCACCACATTAATGATTTCAGATGATGTAGCACCAATTTGGAACAGAGCGTTCTCCTTTAGGGTGAGCAGCCAGGAAGGAGAGAGGGAGAGAGAAAGAGAAAGATATCATGCTGAAGAAAGGATTTACAGACTAATAGAGAGAGAAAGCAAAAGAGGGGGTGTGAGGATAAAGGGTAAGCATATGCAAAGAAAGAGGAGGAGCAAAACCTGTTCCGTCAGATTGTGGTCCCAATATCACTCACTCACACACACACACACACACACAGCAACACAAAAGCATACACTACAGCTGGCTGGCTGTAATAATCTCCCGATGCTGGGAGCTCAGTGCAGGTTAAAGTGCACAAGGCTGCCATTAATACCACTTATCACAGTGACAGCAGGGTAATTACCACAGTGCTGTGGCCAGGTAGAGAGAAGTGGGGACAGGAGACGCCGCCGCTCAGCATCACGCACCACCATCGCTATGTTTTATTAAACCTGGGTGGCTGATCATCAAGTGACATTAGTGTTGATCCATTTTCCTTATTTGACAATAAATTATCCTTGGCCGCTGGCATAATGGATATTGCAGCAGTGTTTGCCTGGGAGAAAGCTGCAGCCACCATGCTGAGTCTCCGCCAAGAAGCACACACGCTGTTAAAGTAAGAAAGCTAGGCTCTGAGGACGCTGACTTGTGTCAGGCCTCTTATCTCCTCCAGCATGATTAATACGGAGGGTACACACCAAGCAGCTTGGGGAAGATATAGAGCCATAACCACATAAATATTTATCTCTCTCTCTCTCTCTCTCTCTCTCTCTCTCTCTCCCTCTCTCTCTTTCTCCCTCTCTCCAACAGTCAGTTATAAAGCATGTCTCATGTTGAACAAGTGCATTATTCAAGGTTTGTTGGAACTGGACTATTGTAGTATGTATATCATGCATAATACTGATGACCTTAAAATGAAATTTTGTACAGTTCAGACCTGAAGTGTGTGAAGCCATTCCCAAGCAGGTCAATGGTACAAAAACATTCATAAAGATGAGATCTCAGAGATTGAAATGAAAATCTGTGTGGGGGCACCTTCAGTTAATTCGTAGGCTTTCTGGCTCTCAAAAAAAAAGCCTGGAATAAACAAAGCAATAAGAGACGTCAAAATAAAAATAACTGTTACACAATGGTCATGGACAAGAGTCCCATTGCTCTCCTTTTGGCTCTCTTATTCTTTTTTCTCAAGGTAACATTAAAGCCACTGGGCACAGACACATTTTAGGTCCTTACCTATCTCCCATGGCCAGTAGCCAAAGTGCTTAGCAAATGTCAACAGAAAATAATGCGCACACAAAGGCAATCTTATTTGTTCAAGAATTGCTCTAGGTCACAGCAATTGAAGCAGGCACGGCGAGCAACACTCCAGGAAAGAGTGGCTGACTGCGGAGTGCATTAGCTAGAGCACCTCTGCTTTGTGCTCTAAAATGCAATCAAATAGCTTGATGTACACATGCTTTTTCAATGCATCTAAACAATCATGAAATAAGCACTGCTGAATATGAAGGAGCTGTTGATTAGCAGAGCACTACAAGCTGATTTTTCCTTTTGCCTTTCTTTCAGTCTCCCTTCTTCCTCTTTTCATATTTTGGTTTGACTAATAATCAAAGGTTTTGATTGCTTTGTGTGATGAATGGAGGTAGTACAGCCGCTCAGTGTGCCCAGGTAGCTAATTTGTTATTCAGTGTTTCTATTAAGTCAAAGGAGTTTGCAAAAGGAAGCAGAATTCAATTCAACAAAATCCAGCCAAAGAGAGGCTGCAGTTGTTATGATTGTTATGAATCTGCTGTCTCCACAAGCAGTCAGAACTATTCTGTCTTCATTTGAGAAACTAATCATGTTATTCATATTCTTTGGGAAAAGGGATCACTGTATACTAAAAAGAGGTTCAATTGTCACAAGAGGAAAAACATATGTTCTATCTGGAAGCACATGTAAAGGCACACATTGCAATTGTGTAATGATTAATAATGCTACTTGGAAGAAACTTAAATAATGTTTGCCCTTCTTGTATAATCATGGATATGATAATAGAATTGAATTCACTGAATGTTGAATAAAATCTAGTTAAATATACATAAGCTATATACAGGGGTTAGACAATGAAACTGAAACACCTGTCATTTTAGACCACAATAATTTATTAGTATGGTGTAGGG
>JAOUQY010000046.1:21699891-21711081 GCA_028566355.1 Doras micropoeus | reverse complement strand
CTACACCATACTAATAAATTATTGTGGTCTAAAATGACAGGTGTTTCAGTTTCATTGTCTAACCCCTGTATATATGTGTGTGTGTGTGTGCTTTCCTGCAACAGCTGGGGATGAAGGAGGTCAGAAGCCTTGGGCCTCTTAATGAGTCTGTAAGCTCAGCTAAGGCTTCACTCACCCCATACTGACAGCTGTGCATATGATCCAGATGCTATATCAGTAGTATCAACATTTGCAGTCATTAAAGATGAGCTGAAACCAAGTTCACATCTGCAGATGCTTGCATAAAAAACATGCTTTTAGGGCCTAGCACCTGAGTGCTAATCACACTGGCGCTTTTCTTCTTTTGGGGTTAGCACATTATTGCAGACCCTCTACACAAAAATGTTATCTATCTGAATTTAAAAGATGATCTGATCAAGATGATCCATGCAATTTCCTTTTACATCAGTGCTTCTAGACTTGACTCTCCCTTCTGTCTTGTTCTTGTCAGTCCAGCTTCTTTTGTCTCCCACCCCAGTGCTCCTTCTGAGATCTTAATAAAGTTTTCTTTTTGATGTGTGCCCATGTCATGCAGCAAAGTATAACAACACTCCACTCCACTTGGCAGCTTCTCATCTCCATCAGCTGTCAGTTTGATCATCTCCAGCCTGAGGGTATCGGTGACCCACTGCCCAAAGTCAGTCTCAGAAGCGAGTAAAGCAGCTGCTGCTCAGCTCCCACATATATTTTTGCCCTTAAGATGGTGAAGCACACGCTGACCTTGAGTTTTCTCATTCTTTTTTGTGTAAAATATAAATTTTGGTTTGAAGTAATAGATTTTTATTTTACTTTTCTCAGTCGGATGATGAAGGCAATCATTCAGTTCAGGCACTGGCTGACAGGCTTGGCATGTATTCCTTTTCTATCACATTTCTAAGATCACAATCTAAAAAAATGTGGACTTGCCCACTCACTATGTTAGGACTGATGTGGGATGATGTTGAATGAATTGGAGAGGTCGGCCAACATGCTATCTTTTGATCCTGTCCTTTCTGGCAGGTCAGTTGAACATTTATTTTTACGTTTGCATAAGAGCAAAGAAAAGCTTGTTGTTATTCTACCTTTAAACACTCTTTTTTTTTTTTTTGGCCAGTCACCCCTTGTCGCTTGTTTGTCATCTTAAAAAACCTCTAACAATTTAGTGTACACTATGTGTTCAAATTGATTGACCTTTTATACCTGATTCAGGCATAAAAAGATTGGTGTTATATTTACCTGAATTTCATATGTGTCAAAATTGCAAATATAACTCTCCTCATTTTTCAGTTCATTTGGCTGCTGCTTTTATCTTTTATCTGAAGTGCTTTAAAAAGGTCAGAGCTCATCTTCCTCCTTTGCTAAGGTGCAGTCCTGATTAAGTGTTTTGACAGGCAGGTAGTCGCAGTGGGCTTGGTTCACGGCTAATCTGAAGTGGGAGGAAAGTTTGTGGGCTCTGGGGGGGGAAGAGGGTTAGCGATGTTGGTAGGACATTAATCTTGAGTCTGGAAAGTGACACACAAATGACGCAGAGGGCTGCAACCGGCCACAGCCTGGGAATGAAATCGGGTGCTAAATTGGAAGTCGCCGTGTGTCAGCTCTCATGACAGCCTTCAAATAGCTTCTCATTACTCTGCACTTGGAGGGCTACCCAGACAAAAAGTGGCATAGGTGCACAGGCTCGATGCTAATGTCATTATGAATGTGTGTTCTGTTGCAGTGTCTGGCAGTGTGGGAGTCGTTCCTGCTGTCTCAGAGACCTGAGGCCAGGGAAGTGGGCAGAGATGACTCCTAATCCCTCAGCGGCTTTTATCTAAACAGTGAAGACCAAAGACAGGTTTTTACCTTACAATCCCAGTGCTTGAATTGTACAGCAACATACCACTGCCACAGATATCTCAGTCTAAACATAACTGTGCCTTATCAGCAGCCAAAACCGAGCACTGTAGTAAACCCCTTATTTCCTACAAGGCTCTGCACAGGATAAGACAAATATTTTGCCAATTTTTTTCGTGGCTTATTAACAGCCTTTGAAAAACCTAAAAGAGAAAAAAAAAAATAAAGGAACCTAATTAAATTGAGTAGAAACGGTTTATGGCTTTATTATATTTGGATGCCATTAGTCTCTGAGTTTAGTTTTATAATTATGTGGTACATTTTGCTTTTATCCAAATCATTAGTTTTCTTTGAAGTCTTTCATCACCTGCTCACAAGCCAATGAGAAATTCAGCTGTATAACCTAAACTATTGATTACAGGTGCCTTTTATGGCATTACCTTGCACTATGGATTATTTTATAAAAGCTATTTTTTGAATTACTAGATTAAATCATACAAGTTCTTATTCATCTTTCTTTCTTTTTTTTTTTTTTGTTTACAACATGTTCATGTTTTATAACCATGGAACCATTTGAAATATAAATGGAAGTGTGTAAATGTGTAGACATGTATCAGTTACCATGCACACACATTTGCATATTGTGTAAAATGTTTAATTTTAGGTGCATGGTGATGAACTGTAATTGAAGAAAATCATTTAATACTGCTACATATGGCTTTTTTGTCATCTGATTTCTCCTTTGATTCTGAATGAACAGGCCCCAGAGCCCTGTGATCTTGAAGTAGGTTACTCGCTTGGCTTAATCACATTAAACATTTAACTGCTCTCTTCAAGTAACACTGTGCCCTAAAATTATTGCCTTGATCAGCATTTAATTTGTGCCCGTATAGGAGAGAGATGGTGCTTCTCCCTATGGTTTGAAAATCAGGCAGGATTACTGCATGCCACATGCAGTCTGAGCACTCATTTAATTTACAAGCGAAGACACCAGATACGGACTGCACTTTCTGTATAAGACTGGAACATTAATGTTACATGGAATATTAATGGACCATTAATAAGCTCTCATTGTATACCCTGTAACCTGTATTTTATTTTATTTTTCCAATGACTTGCTTTGTCACCTGACAAAAAAAAAAATCCCTTCACTACAATTCATGCACTTGATGCCTTTTAGAGCAGTGATTCCCAAACCAGACAGTGCACATATTTGCTCCACGCCTGTGCTTTGTGAAATGGAATTGAGCAAACGTCTGGACTGTTTCAGAGAACTACAATATGAGGACAAAACCGTTTTACTCCTTTTCATTGGCAATAAAAATACATAACAAATTGTGTCAAAATCACTTCCTGTCTTCTGAGACCAAACATCCAGAACTCCACTGCTGACTGATTTGTAATCAGGACAGACAACTATACAAACCCCATTTCCAGAAAGGTTGGGACGCACTCTAAAAACAGAATAAAAAATTAAATCTGTCATTTGTCCTTTAGTCTATTAAATAAAGCTTCAAGTGAGTTAACAGATTACAGATTTTTATTACATTTTTAGAAAGTGTCCCAACTTTTCTGGAAATGGGGTTTGTACATTCATATGCTACGTGCTTTTTTATAAGCTGTGCCTTGCTGGGAAAATTCATAGTCACAGTACGAGATGAAATATCAGAATTGCATAGGGTAATACTAACAGGACTCTCAAGAACTTTTTAATGGAAAACGATGCACAAAACATTATTTATCGTTTGTGCCGAGAGTGAAAAGTTCTAATATGTGGATTCCCACCTGTATATGATAAATTTATAGCCATGAGCTTCAGTGGAATAAGTTCTGACTTTGCGGCTGTCTAGGCTGTTTGAATTTCTAGATCAAGGTAAAGATTTATCCAGTAAAAAAACCCTGCAAAAAATGACAAATCACTTTGATATAAATTTTGAATAGAGTTTCGAAACTTTCAGATGTTGCTACATAACCAGATTTTTAAAATGCCACTTTTGAGTAATTTGTCTTCACACTATTGAGAGTGAAAGTTCAGAAAAGGATTTGAGACCTTTAATTTTTCTAAAAATTACTGAACCAACATATTGGACTTTTATGCCATATAATTACACTTATGCTGACTTTTTGCACTCTGTAATTCTACTGTTGAGGGAGATAATTATAGTACTGTGCAACACGTTCCGGTGCTTAATATTTGTTCAATAAACGTTCACTAGAAAGAGCATTACATGAATTAGAGGAGGACGGAGGCCTTCTCATTCAATCCCACTTTGGTTAAATACAGTATTTGCCAGTCTGCATGTACACATAGTGACTAGCGTTTGCTGAGTCATGATGTGAAAAAGTCACAGGAAAGGAAAAAACTGGAGCGTTTATTCGCATGCTGTTATTAACACCAGCTGCTTCTAGGCTGAAGAACTGGAACTTACTGCTGAGGAGGTGTTGAGTGAAATACACACTGCAGGTAAAAGCTGTTACTCTCACAATCCAGACCCCATCATGGTTTAATAATGATGCTGCAAACTGGAGTAGTTCTTGCAAGTTTATAACAAGCTGTACCAAAAAATAGATGGATGTGAATGTTGGGTCTCTATACAAGCAAATTGCTTGCAAAAGCATTTACACAAGAAATGTTGTATTCACTGAAATCTGGTAAGTTCAAACCACATCCTACAAGAGTTCCTGAGTTTGTGTAAATGTCCAGCTAAGGAGGCTCACGAATGTGAACCTCGCTTTATCGGCTGCAATTGCAGTTACTGTAATTTTATATATGGACGACACCGAAAAGTTTAAATTATTTATACTTTCAAATGCACACACTTTTAATGAAAATTACGTAAGATAATCGGCTATGTTTTGTAAATATGGCACTATATTTTGGTTGCTATAGAAAAAAAACATTTACACAACTTTATTAAAAGAATAACGCTTTTAAAAAGAGACTGACACATTGCAGACATAGTTTAAAGAAAGCCGCTGTATGGGAAATTTAGAAACTTATGGGAAATTGAGAATATTTGAGTGACTCAGACACGAGGGCTTTACACTACAGCATAGAAACACACCTTTATAGTGTCTGTTTTCAAGCAGAACCTGTTTCCCAGACCTCTCGCTGGTCTCCTCACCTTATGCATCTAAGGAAGTGTTACCAAGTACCTTGCTACTGTTGTATGTCTCAGTATGCTGTATGATTGGAATTCAGCACACGCTCTGGTCAAGACCTCCACGTATTGTAAGGCTCAGCATGGCACTAAAATGAAATATGGTTTCTGCTGAAAATAAATCAAGGAAGAAAAGGTAGGCTGGTTGTTATATGTTCGATTATCAGCGTGCTTTCGTACGATATACGTAAAATCTGTATTGAGCTACTGTATTGCTTTCAGTTTCACAGTTTCCACATCCAGACGTCCATCTGTTACCTTGTTTTGGACGTATATATTTACCTTGCAACTGCAAACACAAGTGGTCCATTTTTAGACTTGAAATGACACCATTGATTTCGTAGTTCTTATTACATTGCATATTTAATTACATCACTGGACTGTAAAGACATACTGGATTTCGGCTCATCTGTAAGCAGGAGTAAGAATAACGAGGCTCAGGCAGACCAGAGGCTGATCTCTGACCTGTGAAAATAAGGGGTAATGAACAGGTCTCAGCAGAATTTGTCTTCTCCTCTTTGAGCTCTCAGATGCTCTGGAAAGCTGTCCGTGAGTTCAGTGACTGTGTCTGCCTTCATTTTCCTCCCAGTGATTCTGCCTCAAAGCTATCATAGAATAAAGGACTGCAAAAAGCCCACTGCGGCAACTCATCATGACAGAATTTCTGTAATACACAAAACAAAATTGGAGCTGAGAGGGAAAAATCCAGATGCTTGAGGCCAGGCTTGTTACCGTGGTTGTTGTCTTAAATAAAACTTTTGTGTAATGTAGAATCATGTAGAGGAATAATCTGATTAGTGGAACATTTATCACAGGAATGATTACAGCCCTTTCAGGACTCAGTGGACAGGAAGTGCAGAGTGAGAGGTTTCATGAGCTGTGCAACAAATGGACATTGATTTTGCTCACAGAAAACTCGATGTTCAGTTCATTTCACAGCTTACCACCATGGTTCATGGTCTATAATGCCATTGTGTGGTTAAACACCTTCCTTTTCATGGTTGTTACCAAAACAACTGTATCCATCAGACACTGGCATCTCCACTGAACACAGTGAAGTTGGTTAAAGATGGTGCAAAATGTCCCAAATGTCCCCAAATTTCCCATAATGAACAAAGCACACGGTCGGACATGCTAACGAAAACATATTTTACTAGCTTAAAAAGTAATATGCATTTAATGAATTTTAGACTTGATCCAAAGAAGGTCTTAGTGCATTTTTATTACACAAGATATTATCTTACAGTCTAAGATTTGCTTTTGCAAGTCTTAGGCAGCATTATCAAAAGGCTTGAAGCACTCTAATAAGTGCATTCAGAACATGTCTTTCTTTCTACCCATTTGTTGCTGATGTATCACCAGGAAGGATGAAAAGAGAGAGCTGTACAGTGGCTGGGAAAGCTCTGGTGCAGACAATGGACCGAATGGTAAGCAATCAAACCCATTCAGTCAGGCCAATTCAACACATCTAACAGTAAACATGCTAAAAGCCAAAGTACCACAAAATAATGAAGGGAAAAACACCAGCAAATTAAAATCAATTTGTTCACCAATACATGGCCCTAATGCCTGCTCAGAGTTGCAGACAGATACTGAGTGATGTTTTCTTCCATTCTTTTCTTAATTATGATTTAGCTCAAGCAGTAGGACAGGACATACAATCGGGACCTGAATTACTGCCACTTTTGATAAAGATGGGGTTATGATGTAAACGTTTCTAGTTAGTTTAATCTCACACTGAAAATAATGGTGTCTTGAATAAGTATTCACCCCCTTGAACTTCAAGTAAAATGTACCAAACTGGTATTATACTGTATGTTATGAATCACAAAACAAAATAACTATTGAAGTGTGGGAAAAGTAATATAGTTTGAAAATAATTTACAAGTGAAAAATGGTAGTGATTGCACACATACTCATTCCCACTGCTATTTACATTTATGGCATTTGGCAGATGCCCTTATCCAGAGCGACTTACATTTATGCAACCGAGTAGTTGAGGGTTAATGGCCTTGCTCAAGAGCCCGACGGTGGCAGCTTGGTGGTGCCGGGGCTTGAACCCCCAACCTTTTATTCAGTAACCCAACACCTTAACCACTGAGCCACCCCTGCCCCATCAAATAATATAAAACCCTAAATTAGTTCTGATGCAGCCAGTTGCCACGTCAGTTGCCAGAAGTCACGTAATCCATTGACTGGATTATGTGTGTAATTACAGTGTCACAGGATCTCTGTATAGCTGTCCCTGTTTCTGGAAGGCCCCAGAATCTGTTAGACAGTATACCTAAACAAACAGTATCGTGGAGACAAAGAGCTACCCAAACAAGCGCAGGACAAAGTTTTGGAAAAGTAGCAACAAGGGTTTGTTTATAAAATGCCAAAATATGAACCTCACTATTAAATCCATTATTAAAATATGGAAAGAATATGGCACAACCCTGACTCTGCCCAGAGGAGGCTATTCATTAAAAGTCCATAAAAGAATAAGGAAGATTATTTGTCAGAAAAGCAGCCAAGAGGCCACGGGTAAATCTCATCTTGATGCTCCCACCACCATGCTTTAAAGTGGTGATGGTGTTCTCAGAGCGATGAGTTTCTACCAAATGTAGAGCCAAGGCGGTAATGTTGGTCTCAATCTGGGTCTCATCAGTAATTTCACAACAAATTGAATTATAAAAAGTGTTCATATCAGAGGTCTAGAATGATGTTTGCATTACAAAATTGGCATCCAGATTGACAAGGTTACTACAAAAGGTAGCCATGCCTCAAATCTTGAATAAGATTTGAATTACCATAACTGGCTTCTCCTGTTGCGAGTTAAAAATAGGTGCATTGTTTGGTGCAGATTTTATTGATAGTCAGTGCTCTAATTACACTGTTCTTTCACCTGCTGCCATGCTGAATTCCATGCTAGTATCAAGGTGTCTCCATGCGAGACACCGAGGTGTGGCTGATTCCCAAAAGGTCTCCCAAATGTCCAAGGAACAAGCCTGGGAACAAGCAAGAGCATGTCATTCGCATGCAAGACAAGACATACAGCATACACACACAAGTCTGAATTATTTTAAAGCAGAATTATGCTCCATCTACCTGTGGCTCAGTGGCATTTGGGAGTAATGCATGGCGTCCTGTCCCTGTGTGTCACGCAGGGCTAATATTGTGGAAGAGAGCCAGAGAGTAAGTCATCGATCAGAGCCGGTCCACGGCAGCTTTAGCTCTGACATTTATAGTGGGAGCCTGTGATTAATCATCAGCTTAACAAGGCCAGGGACTCTCAGCATCCCTAATGTAGTTGCTTGAACACACTCGCACCACACACAAACAAGCTGGCCGCAACGGAGAGAGAAGGGAGTGTGAGAAATATTCATTTCCCAAAGCAGATTTTTTTTGTTTTTAAATCTAGATACATAGGAGCAACATGGATGATTAGTTTAGGAAAATTGCAAAACTTTTAATTGTTGCCAGCAAACATCACCGCCTACTCACTCATCACACAATTATTCACTGGGTGCGTTAAATGTCAATATTCATGCTTGGTATTCAATTCAGGTGTAGACCTGCCCATAGAGGCTTCAATGATTTAAACAATTCTTTAATTCCTTTTGCTCTCAGTTAACATGAGCAAATTCTCTCACTGCAGATGATAATGCATTTCATGGCTGGCAGAAGTCTAAACAGCAAGAGAAATGCAGATATTTGGATGAAAGGAACATTGTGGTATCGCCTCATTTATTAACTGTTAAGTCTTGGTTCTCCGGCTCAGAGGGGAATGAAGCGGCAGGAAAATCATGCCCAAGATGTGACACATCTCAAGATAATGTTCCCTCTAATAAATCTTCTGTGGCTCTCCCAGCAAGGCCAAATGATTTAAGCACTTCAGACATGGAACGTTTCCCAATAAACACCATGTCCATGCACTCAATGACCCATAAACAAACTGTCATTCATAGCCCCAGTCCAAGCATCTTAGAGCTAAAACGGAGTCAGCCATTGGTACAATGGGCTTCTGCCACTCATGAGCAGACATATGAGGAACCAGTGCCCTGGCGATATAAAGGATTTGCTCCAGTGAACCATGACGTAAAACCTGCTGAACCTGTGCATCTCTGTAAATGGCCTGCTGCCAAGAGACTGGATTGGTGCCATGAGAGCCTGGCTAGACTGGCGCATCTGGGGGTGCAGTCACCCACAAAAGCACTGCCTGCTTTCAGACGCAGGCCAGTGATCCAGAGGCCAGTTATGGGTCATAAAGGAGTGCAGGTGCATAACCGACACGTGGAGAAAAGCTGCTGCTCGACATCAGCATCCAAAGGTCTGCTCACTGAAGATGGCACAAAACCAGCTACACTAGGAGACCCATGTAACCAAGCCCTGTATAGCTGTTTCTGGAGTGCTGTGCAAGCAGAAGCAGAAGGAAGTGGCAAGGAAATAAACCAACAAGACAGCGGTCATAAAGTTCACAGAAACAACGTGAGCTGGTTGTCGGTAAGCAGCTACTTTCTCCCTTTCTCCTCCTTTATGTCACAGCGCCTTTCTAACCTAGCCACTGTATCAGTCAGATGTACAAGCATCATTTAGATAATAAACATGCCATCTTTAGGAGGAAAAAAGTTCCAACATTTGTCTAGCATTAGGTTTGTAGTAGGGGATGGCAATATGGCTAAATATGTCACAAAATTCTAAGCTTTTCATGATCCTCAATCACCCTAAACATCACAATATTCAGAGGTGCTAAAAGTGCCAGCAGCATAGTAACACCACATTAAAAAAAGCTCTAAAAACCCCTGGGCTTAACAAGAAGAATTAACAAGGAGATATAATGAGCATTAAGTAGATCTTAATAAGCAGTCAGTTACTTGTAACTCCATTAAGTATGTGCCTACTAGAGCCATAATACTCCTAGAAAAAAATGTATCATGTAATTTATTGTGATATGAATATAACCATCGGATAAATACAAGTACTTAGTACAGAGGATTTATATAGCCTATAGCTCAGAAAAAAATGTTTAGAACTATATATAAGCATTTGAGTGAGCCTTGTGCCGTTAATGAATGATTTCTATATTTAATGCTCCTGAAGATGCATATAATTAACAGCACCAGTAGCAACCAGGTGTGTGTCAAAGTAGCAAACAATGCAATGGTTGCGAAGTGCAAATCAGGATAAGAAAACACTGTTTCTTGAGATTCTGAGATACTTGTGTAACTTCAAGAAGACAATGGCCCTTATTATGTAGTTGCATAGAAACAAGTACAGATCTGAATGCACGGAAAGACGTCTAAACGGATCTGCACCTGATTCAATGCAGGGAAGCTGAGCTGGAGGTGCTTTTGGCTTGAGGTCACTGCAAATGTAGGCATAATATATGGGAGGGTGCTATTTCATAGTGAAGCGGTTTAAGATGTTACCATAATTAGGTGCAAACCTGAATAATTTCTCATCCTCACCTGTAGGTATAAATAACTTGAATAGGTCAGCTGTTGTGCTTTGTATTAATTCATAGATTAAGCAAAGCTTACTGTGTGGGTCAGGCAGATTTGCGTACTCAACAAACAAACAGCAAAAAGCTGACAAATTAAATGAGCCCTGAAATGTCTGTTAGTGTTTGTATTAAATAATAACTTCACAACAAGAACAAAAAAAAACAAACATTACATCTTTAAATAGTGCATTATAATGCGTCTTTTACATAAATGCACCTGTTATTGAACTGCAGGACTAACAAGCTGATAAAGTTCCAAGTCTGTACCTCTGTAAATGTCATAAATTAGCAATTAGACACTAAACTACCTACATTTTAGTGTAAAGTTCTCTTGCATACAATTGTGATTTTTTTTGTGATGTTATTTACTATTTCTATCCTCATTATTTAGACTACTTACTATTAAGTGCTGTAGTTACTGATGATACTGACGATGATTGATTAAGTCTGATCCAAGAAGAATTTTGAGGGCAAGCTTTTACACTCAACTTTATACATGCTTTAAGGAGATATGAATTTGACCATACAGACAGACCAAAGATTAATCAGAGGAATAAGGACACCGTCAGTGGAATATATGTACAGGGATTAGACAATGAAACTGAAACACCTGCCATTTTAGACCACAATAATTTATTAGTATGGTGTAGGGCCTCCTTTTGTGGCCAATACAGCGTCAATTTGTCTTGGGAA
>JAOUQY010000046.1:21666532-21676714 GCA_028566355.1 Doras micropoeus | reverse complement strand
CAGGCTGGTCCACTTTAACCATGAAACCTCCCACACTAAAATGACAGGTGTTTCAGTTTCATTGTCTAACCCCTGTATATACTCCACTTTATAGCTTTGCTTATAACGCCTGAAGAAAAAACACATAGAAACAAAACATATCTTGGCTGATTGACTTTTGGAAATTTTAGTTTTGGCTTCTTTTCTTTTTTTTGCACTCTAAAGTACTGTAGTTTGGCACAGTTATGCAAACCTGCTAGGATGATCACACTAAGACCAAAAATGATCTCTCTCTTTTCTGAAAATTAGTTTTGCTGTGTACTGTGCTTCTTTACTGTACTTCTTTTATGTACTGTACTGCCCTTATTGAAATATATTCTGCATAATTGTGATATTATTCTGCATATTATAGAATTACGCAATCAGAGGTTAGCTGCATTTCTGCTGACCTGACAAATGCATTGATTCTCTACTGGAAAGTTAAAACTTTGTAGTCAGCATCACATTGATCTTTTTGGCTATAATGTCAGCCACGCCGTTAAAAGCTGGCCAGTCTTGATAACTTTGATGCTGACTGGGGTTCATTGCAGTGCTGAGTCCAGGCTGCACATTAAAGCTGCAAGTGCTATATACTGCTATCTAATAAAAAGCTACAAGAGTCTAAACGGAGCCTATATGCTTTTCAATCTAGAAAGAATGTTACACTTTGGCATGCATCAAAGGCTTTACTAGGAGAACTGGATTTTAATTGATTCCATTTCATTTTTGCATATGCATGTGTGTGCCTGGGAGAAAATATGCTCTCATCTGCCTCCAACAGATTACAGAATAATTAGATTATAATTAGAGAATAAATCATTTTGTACATGAATAAGATTTCCAAAATTAAGGCAACACACGACAGGCAGAAAGGACAATTTGGGCACGTCATTCTTTTTTCAGATATTTGGATAAATTGCATTTTGAACATAGTCTTCATTTAAACTGTCACAGATTAACAAAGCAGTAAAGTGGTTATTCCGCCCATCTTGTCATATCTGCCCGAAAAGCTTTTTTTCTGAGATATGTGACAGTTGATGTGTCATTATGATATAAACTTACCAGTCACTTTATTAGGAACACCGACACGCATGCTAATTTATCCCGTTTTCTAATCAGCACATCATGTAGCAGGTGTACAGGTGTTCCTAATAAAAAGGACAACGACCGTACACATCAGGTTCTTTCTTAAATCTTAAAAACCTCCCTTGCTAAAATTGTAACATGTTAAAACACTGTATTTTAAAACATTTATTCTCAAAATACGTTTTCTATATTCTGTAGTTGTTCTGATCATTTTCGTTCCTATTCTTAATTTGAATAATATTACAGAGAAAAAAATCAAATAGTGATTGTTGTTGGATTTACATTTACAACATTGCATGATCTGTTCTTAATTGAATAATAAAGAAATGATATTCCAACAACCTTTTCTGCAAGTCTTTCTCTTGAGATTGTCTTTGCCGCACTCTACAATGACGTCACACTACGTGTTCCAGTATTTATTTGAACTCTCTACACTTTAATGTCTTGCAAATCACACATATCTAGGACCTCCTAAGTTTCCATGTCGTTAACTTAGTTCCGGGGGTTTGAGGAATGTAGCGAAGTCTGAATAATGCATTCATGCAAACGTTCTTTGACGCATTTGTCAAAAGCTTCTTTCCACCGGTCTCTTTTTTTTCTCTTGAATATAAACTTGCAAGGAACCTCTGCGTCAGAGTTGACAGCAAAACGGAGGAGGATAAACAGTGAAAGCACAGGCAGAGTTGGGTATGAACACATCGTGACCTACAGTCATTTTCTAAATTTAATTTCTCCCGCAAAACGGCAGTGTGTGACTCATTATGCAAAGACGATGTGTGACTGTAGGTCATAAATCAACTAGAAAGAGCTGAAATTGCCACAGAACTGCCACAGCTTTACCACCTGAACTAAGATATAAGTAAATTATTAAAGCCAAATACACCAACACATGAAATATTAAAGAACGCTGCCTACTGTTTTATACAAAGGATGGGGGAAAAAAAAGCTTCCCTATAAAGAAACAGTGGAAAACAGTGAGAGTGAGCCACTGCTCATGTCTCACTGAAAGGTTAATTATAGTATGCAGAGGTTAGACCGAGGGATCATTAGACACCCTTTCTCCATCAGATGCGTGTCAGCTGAAGCCTCCAGACACTCTGCAGTACAATCAGATATTTTGGACAAGAATGGACACCACTAGAAAACCACTATGCTGACTGGAGGTTAAATAATGTAACAGTGCAGAAACTATGGGTTGTTTTAAAAATTCAGTAATGCGTGTTTAGGATTCAATGCCAAAGTTTCACACATTACTATTCAAACCTCAGATATATCTCCAGACTTAGAACGAGTGTTATTCAGATGTTATGTGGGAGTCGCAGACATGGGGTTGAGTTTGACTAAAAGCAGAGGCAGAGACGTGTCCGAGTTAGGCGCAGTACTGACCTTGAACATTTGTCCTGCTGTAACAGGTCAGGCAAGGAGCAGTTTCATGTTCACCATCACACTTAAAGGAACTATGGAATGCCATTTGATGCCAATATTACATGCATACCTACGACACTATTACTTATTTAATAGTATTGTCCTTTAAAAGTCAACAGAACCTTTTTTTTTTGCACAGAGGACATCAGAGGAGTCAATGCATTAAATCCGAGACTTTATGGAAAGTTCTGAAATATCTTGTGAGCTGTATGCATAGCAGATGAATGCTTGCTCCTTCAAAATGTCCAGGTTTTCTTTACAGGACAGTACGTCACATTAACAAATGTTATTATGTTAATAATACATAACTCAAAATATCTAATTATAAGCATGATAAAAATAGAGTACATCCTCACAGCAAGAAGCAGCCGGGTTCAGTTCTGAAGTGTATTTTGCATGATCTGCCTGTGTCTGCATGATTTTCCTCTAGGAGCTCTGGTTTCCTCCCCCAGTCCAAAGACATGCACTCAGCCAAACTGGAGATAATCATTTCCCCTAGGTGTGTGTGTATGTGAATGTGTCTGTCTGCGATGGACTGGCAACCTGTCCAGGGTGTTTCCCTGCCTTCTTCATAATGAGTGCTGGGATATGCTCCAGCACCCCCTGCGATCCAGTAGTAGGATAAACAGCTCAGATAATGATTGCATCCCATGCATGCATTAAGATTTCACAACCTCAGTGTAGTATCTTGTCCAGCTTATCCCATTAAGCTGTACCCAGAAGTAACTATCGGCACATGATACATATTTTTTTTTATAAAATGCTAAACTATACAAGGCCATATTATTAAATGAAGCCTAATCTGTAGTGATTAATGTGGTGACTCAAACTAGGCCAATTCATACAGCATTATATAGGCAAGATACTATATTATACTCTTTAGTTCAACATTTGCCTTCTTCTTAATCCTATATTCATTTTTACATTTTCTCTTGCTTTTATGTTGCATTGTATTGCATCTTATAGCAAAGGGGAAAAAAATGCTATTTCCTTCTTCAGACATAATTGTCTATCCTTGATTCTATTTCTAATGCTTGGTCTTGGCCGCTGTTGAAAAAAAAAAACATGTCTGATGCTTCTACTTAAATAAGGTACAAATACATGCAGATTATTTGCATATTCTGAATGGTGCACTCATCAAATTGACTTAAGTACCTGTGTCATCAAACACTGAATTTGTAGATTTCCCCACATTAATACTGATGCAACATTTGGACCTGACTTCCTGACTGAAGCCACCAACTCTGTATGATCATATACAGGTAAGTCTAACAATTAAGATTTCTTTAGATGCTTATATGCACAAAAACCTGAACTGTAGAACAAGCAATAGAGTGGTGCAGTAAAATTGTGTGGAAAATAACATGAATGTGTGGAGATGGGAGCCAAAACAAAGATTTTAAAGCAGGACCAGATGAGTAATCCCCTTCAGACTTCTTTGTTCTTTTCCGTGTAGAAAAGAAGAAAGATATGAAAACAAAAAAAGAAGAATTATAAGTATCCTGTGCTTTCCCTGGTTGTAACTCCAGCTAGAGGCATAGTAATAACAGGGCTTAAAAACATTGTATGCTTGTTTCAAGAAGACAGTGGTTCCAAAATTTATATGAATGTACATACGAATGAAGCACATACCCAAAAAGCGGCAAGTCCTGCGCACCAGAGGGTTGAGGTAACAACAGTCTCCAGTCGCTATGGTCTTCTTTCGACTTTCCAGATCTTTTGATGTATATTGCATCAGGAACAGCACAGCTTCTGTCACTGTTATCTAAAAGAGCAAGAAATCACAGAGAGGGAGGGGAAAAAACAAGGGAGAGGAAGATAAAAAAAAAGAAAGATTAACAACACCTTCATTGCTAATGCCTATAAAATGAAGCTGATGTTTCACAGTCTGAAGTCAGCAGGCGTAGCTCCTGTGTAACAGCGTCATAATTTAACAGGAAGTACGGCCAGCCACCTAAACAAGCTCCATCTGTAAGCCACCTGCTGAATGTAGTGCACCATATTGAAAGAGATGAACTCAGCTTATGCAGTCACTTTATATCACTGACGAACTATGAGAAGGCACAAATACGTCCACGCCTCACAGATGAGAAGCCAAGGCCTATTGTGCTCACACAGACACTTGTCTGGAGAGCACAAACAGCTGGCATGTTCAAAGATAAATACAGTGGTCCAACAAACCAGAGACGGCAGTGGTCACCAGTGTGTGAAATGCTATAATTGACTAAAAGAGGTTGCAGTTGCTAGTGGAAACCAGGAAAAAAAAAGCACAGGATACAGTTTCAAACAGGCCATGTCAGTGGGATTCATAAATGGCTCCTTCAAAGCCAAATCTTTTTTACAGTCAGGCCTAGAGCCATCCACTTATGGATTTTGCAGATGATACAAATCCTCATTAAGGAAATGACTGCGCTTTGTTGTGCCATTGCCCATAAAAGCATTTGTACAACATAAAATGTTACTGTTTGCTTTGCCCATGACGTTTGTATCATTAGTGAAAGGCCACAGAAGTCTAATAGGCAACTAAAACATAGTTTCACAAGAATGAGACACAGTCTAACATCGAAAGTGCCATTATTGATCACAGGTACGTGATGCCAACTGGGCTCCAAGTAGGCTCTAGCATTGGCAGGGTGATTTATGGGATCATGCAGCTCAAACTTGCACACCTCCAATGAGCTCTAAAAGACTCCAGGTGCAAGTCAGAAACTGTTCTTCCAAAGCCGAGAAAGCTACACAGAGACAAGGATGAGTTCAGCTGCCCCAACCAACAGACTGCAAAAAAATGTTCACATTGAGTGACAGCAGTGTCTTGAAATCAATACTGTAACTAATACTACATTGCAGGATCCTTAACTTACCATAAGAACATACAGCTCCAGAATAAAATGTGCCCATGCAGGGTGACAAGTGAGCAGCAAGTTACCTTTTGTAGGCTATAATTTATTGACTGTGAAATGTTTTACCTTAGCTCAAGGCAAACTATGCAAAACACAATTATGAGCAGACTCACAGGCAGTATATCCAGGCTATATCCATGCTGCCTCATGAAAACAGTGGTGAGGGCTCACAGGGTGAGGAGGTCAACTACAGCATACAATCCACAGGGATGAGCAAACCTCTAGCATAATTCCACTTTCCTCATACAACTAAACCCACCAAGACTTTTTTTCAAACATTATAACCAACCAAGGCCTTCAACAGCTCCACATTCAACAGCACAGAATAACAGATGTGCCACATGCTTTTGGCATCCAGCACTATAAGCCTAGTTTAACAAGAAATTTTCTGCTGGTTGGCAAAAACTGCGTTACTATGGGTATAAAGTAACAACGATTAGGTACTACTTCACCTTCCTCAACATCTGTGTGAATGACAGCCTTGCTCTGCCAGATTACTACTGGCTGTTACATGAGTATGATCTACCAAATGTCAGAATCAGGAAAAAAAATTAATTAATAGAAAATGAAATGAAAAGTTTAAAATGTCTGCACACAATGGTGCATGTTGGCTTTGAAATAAATATTAACATGCTGTTAATGGATACTAGAAGGTCTTGCTTACACAGCCCTAGAGCAGTGTAAACATTATATTTACATTATCTATGATACAGATACAAATCATGGACAACCAAACTATAACATTAAAAACATCATGGCAGACTCCCTGCATCACTATGAGCCTCTTAATATATCCATTTCATTTGCTTGATTTTAATTGGCCTTTGGTTAAACAATACAGAGGCTTTTTCACAATATGAATTTGGAGATGGCGACGAGGGAACAGCACCAGAGCCAAAATTTAGAAAATCTTTTGCCTTGTCTGTAGATAGCATCCAGATTGAAAGGATTAAGACACAGAACAGAACAGACTACATGAAGAATCCAAGACAAATGAAAAGACTAAAATGACAGAACACACAATTGTTAAAGTTAATTTAGTGCAGATTGTTTTCCCAGACACAAATGAAAGAGAGTATCTGGACTACCTGATTCGGGGAGCTGGTAACCCAGCAGACTACTATATTCATCTCAGAATCGTCCAGCCCAAGTTTAGATTTGACTGACTTCTAGTATAACAGGAACAGAAGAAGAAAATGAAGATGAATACAAGAGGATTGCTACTGAGACACAGCATACTTCACATTATGCTGGGTTTACTGAAGCTCATTAAGAGAGACAAGCATTTTTATGATTCTATAACACAAAAGAACTGTTGGCAAAGCATGAGTTGGCATCCTCTTACTTTACAGGGGAAAGTGACTCCAAATCAGCTCATATAAAAAAAGACAAATCAGCACGAAGTCCAAACCCTCATGCCTGAGATCTAAAAGGCTCAATCACCTCGTCTGATGGCAGCCTTTATTCAACAGCTTTACTGCCCTGACACGTCAGCTCCAATCACATGATGTCATCAGAAAAATATACCAGTGTGCTCACCTCAGAAGTCTGTTTCGCAGACTCTGCTCTGGGTTCATTATTGGACCATCAGTTTCTGGGTCAGACTTGGAGCTTTTTTGTTCAAACGCAATGTTCATTCTTAATTAATTTTTAATTTTATTATATTTTAGTCGTTATTCTTAGTCAAAGGCTTTGAACTTCAGGGTGTCAGAAAGAATCTTTACAACTTTCTTCCAATATAAAATGTCAGCTAGGAATACTGGGATTGTCCCATTTTACATAGAAACACATTAAGTCTTTTTTAATACCAAGATCTGACACCACCACACTGGGCCCTACTGGTCCATAAGAAAAACAAAACTTTGGGAGTTGAGTGTCCAGATTTTCTTGATCAGTAATAGGGTTCCCTAGCTATGAAGCTGCATAGGTACCCATTATGTGTTTTTAACTTTACTCCATCTTAATTTTCTCCTTTTTCTGGATAGATTGTCTATAGCATTCCCTGAACCATATGGTAAAAAGTTTTGAAATTTGGCACATTGGCTGATTGGGGAGAGTCCCCTGATTCTTTTCACCAAGTTTCATATCTGCGACTCGAGCAATCCAGAGCCACCAATGGGTCAAATTTGAAGTATATTTATGCACATAAGTTTTGAACCATATGCCTAATGTTGGATCAAGCCATGTTCTGTGCACCCATGATGTCAATTTCAGCCATATGGCATTTTCTGCCATACTGGATTTTATTAAATAGTGATTTTTCCACTATTTCTGGGTCAAACACCAATTTTGGCACAGATGATGTTCATGTACCAAGCTGTACACCCAATCATTGGGTGGACTTACTCATCACTCCACCCAAAGAAAGTCCAGAAAAAATGCCCCATTTTACCACTAAAAGTGATAAAATAAGGAAAAATGTGTTTTTGCTCATTATCCTTCATATATTTGGTATAAAATTATTTTATAAGGGTATTTTACTAGAACTATACAGTAAAACTCAAATTTTGGACAGTTCTGCATAACATGCTCTATAGATTCTTCTTGATCACAAAATTCACAATTCTTCCTGTATTATATTTTCCTTTTTTAAATAATATACTGTAATCCTTTATGACCAAATGTTCAGTTCTGCACTACAGTTCAAAGTACGTCCATGTAGGACTGTGGGTAAGTTAAGAAAGCCGAGGGTATATTTAAGCATCCCTGAAAATTATGGACAAGATTTTCTCATTACTCTTCATATATTTGGTCATGCTTGTTATTTGTCATGCTTTTTTTTGATCCTGAGGTCTGGACATGTTGCCATTTCCTGTTCTGTGATTGTATATGATGCCGAAGTCGCCAAACAGGAAGTGAGGTGATTTCTCTGTAATGTTTTTATGAATCTACACTAAAATTGGCAAAATGACTCAAGACTCTGCCTTGAGGGAGTCCAGCAACAATTACCCCATTGACCACTCGGGGGCACTATAATATAAATATAAACATATTTTTAGTCATGACTCTTGTCTTTGGTTTGTTTTTCACGTCATGCCTTTTGTGATCGTGAGGTCATCACATGCTGGCATTTCCTGTTCCGCGTTCAATGGTGAAGTGGCAAAACAGGAAGTAAGGCTATATCTCAGCAATGCTTTGAATGTACATCTAACTTCTTGGATTGACTCGATACCCTGCCTTGAGGTAGTCCTAAAAAATGCCTCATTTGACCACAAGGGGCATTTCAATTGGAATAAACATGGTTTAGGTAATTACTCTTTATGTCTTTTTTTGTAAAATCATGATTGTAAAATCAAGTCACGCCTTTTGACATCTTGAAGTCAACGCCTATTCTGCCATTTAGTGTTTCATGAGCATGTTGCCATGGTGGTGGCAACCAAAGCAGAATTTTTTTGGTTAAATTGGTTTAATTTAATTTAATTTGGTAATTATTTGATGTTTTGCCACAAGAATTGGTAGTTCATACCCGTCTTGGTACTTGGGATCAAATAATTGTGCAATTTGATCATTAGGGGGTGTTTTTGCGATTTTCTTCACCACTTTCAGCACGGATGATGATTTGACCATGACCCATAATTGCTAATCATCAAATCTTTGATTTTTTTGGATGCGTGTCTTCGTGAAAGTCACTCAAAAGTCTGCGGTAAAGCTGTTAAATTGCAACTGTTGTCAAATCTCAACTACACTATGGTAAATCATGTCACTAATAACAAAAAGTGTCCAAGGCAACTACTCTGCGGATCGACTTGCCAAAAATGATCAATTTGGATTTAATATGTGAAGAAATTTTTTGAATAATGTCCAAATCTGATGGCAAAGCTGGCAAGCAGAAAATGTTGTGAAATCTCAGCAAAGATTGGATTTGCAATGTGATTGGGTGTCCCTGTGGTGTCACTTCCATGCCAGGAAAGTCAGAAATTCTTATATGCTTTCAACTTTGATAAATGACTGTTCATTTGTATTACTTGTACTCTTGTGATTATATTATGATAGTGTCAAATTCAACAGAAAGAAATGATAAATCACAACATTTCTGTGTGACAGTCAAAATTCCACAGTTCTGAGACGCTTATGCAGTAAACTGCAAAACTGCAAATGACCACATGAATAAACAAAAAGGCATTTATTGATTCTTTGATCACTTTGAAAAATCTCAGAGCTTTCCGATATAGAGGATTTCTGTGGGTGCTTTTGGTGAGAAATAAAGAAAGATTTAGAGCAAATTAATGCAGAGCTTTAACTCTTTAATGAGGAAAAAAACACAGCATCACCGCTTTGCTCCATTATATTGTATCTGAATCTGAAAGTAAGACCAATTCCTTTGTTTTTGTGATATACTGAAAACATTTGGGACTAAGAAAAAAAAGATGAATATAAGATGATAGATCAGAATTTCAGCTTTTAGCTGATATTTACATCTAGATGTGTTCAACAGCTTAGAACATGACACCTTTGGTGGCAGACCACCAAACAAAGAAAAGCACAGAATCAATGATTTGTTACTTTTCTGTCTATTCTTTCTGTCTGTGTATTTAACATTAATGAAAAAAGTCTCCAGTGTTAGCACTCTGTAAATGTTTGTAAGTTTTCCGCCATGGGAGTTAGTTCCTCTTATCAATTACGTTACATTAGCTATTTACATTCATTCCCTCACCAAGATCCCTTTTTTTATCTCCCAAATACAGGGGTTAGACAATGAAACTGAAACACCTGTCATTTTAGACCACAATAATTTATTAGTATGGTGTAGGGC
>JAOUQY010000046.1:21502335-21515380 GCA_028566355.1 Doras micropoeus | reverse complement strand
AGTCTGTAATTGTAGAACTACAAAGTGAATCTATATGGTAAGTGGAACTGAGAAAATGGACAATGAGTGTAGAGATAAGGAGGTGGTCATAATGTTATGCCTGATTGGTGTACACATGAATAAAGTACAACTTGGGCATAATTATTTGGTAAGATCTAATGTAATAAATGTATGCACTTATATTTTCATGGTTTCCTGAGGACATTTCTAGGGAACTGTATCTAAAGCCAGGCTTTCCCGGTTCAGAATGAGCCAGAGGAATATCACAAGCACAAGCAATGACTAGAAGCCCACCAAACAAGCTGGACAAATGTAATTTAGCATAAAACTGGTTTGTCAGTTGCTGGCGAGAGTCTGAGATCTTTGTGCTTCATGTCCAAGCAGAAAACAACACAGACACATGTTCTAGGATGACAAGTGCAAGCTGCATACAGTCAAATCTGTTTTGACAGCAGTGGTTATAATGTAATGCTTGTTGACTGGCCTCCAAACCCAATGTGCCTCAATCCCACAGAAAACTGTTTGTAAATAGAATACATTTTGGAGCTGAATAATAAACAGAATCATGAAATTTAACAATCACAATGACAGTGTTATTACCAAACACTGAAACTCCTAAAACCTTAACAGGAATATCAATAAAGCTGAGGTCAAGCTGAGATCAGGAATATCAGTAAAGCCAGTGGAGGTCATAACTTCCACTGGCCTCTTATTTAGGGCATGCCATTTCGTTTTGCAGATTAGCAAATTACCTTCAGTAGGTGTCCAAGATCCTGCATGACTCCTGTTTAATGGCATTAATTAAGTGTTAATTTTTAATTAAGCATGACATTCAATTAATCTGCTGCCCCCCCCAAGAGGCAGAGATAAAATCCTGCAGAACTGGTTCATTTCTGCCCTCACATCTGGCCAACAGACCTGAACATCTTATGAAGTTCTGAACTTTGGCATCACAGCACAGCTACATACCTTTGCAGACAAGCTCCTCGGTCAGTGGAGTGAATCCAAGGGCTCTGCCCTCCAGTGTTCCTACTGCAGAGCCGCGTGGTAATAATTGAGTCCTTAAGGTCCTCACCCGGGAGTGTTGCCATGACAATGCACAGTGTGCTGAAGACTGGCTCTCGGCTCTGGTGTGATGATGTGATTAACGGCTCCCACTTGAGGCTTCAGTCTCAGGTGTTGTGCTGATGCAGAGGCAGGAAAGGATGAGCTCTGCTCCACTGGGGCCTTAATGACAATCTGTTCTGCAAGCGCCCCTCTGTCACAGGCTATGTTTGCATCTGGAACTTTCCCCTCACTAACCCGACAGTACGCATCAGCACCAAGCTGGATATGAGAAAAATGACTGCTCCCCTGCATGAATCTGCTAAATTAGTTTTGCATTAGTCACACAGTCAAGTAAAGAGCTACCCACCCGTTCAGATGAACAGTGTCAACACGTTTTAAAGCCAATTTAGAGCAAAGACATTGTGTTGTGACAGGTTTCATGTTCTCAGAAGAGTAAAATGGCTATAATTACTGAAATTTAGTGCAATTCACAGGAGCCCCTGGAACACAACCACAAAGCAGCCCTAAATCAGATACACTAACATATTTTCAATGTATATATACATTTTTCCCTGTGCATTTTATTTTGCCAATGTAGATGGTGTGCAGAAAGGTCAATTATGGTCTTATCTGATTGCCCCACCCCACTCAATTTCAAATATAGCTTAAATGTCACAAGTTCAGGCTCTGCATGACAATTATAACGGCTCTGTGAAATCTAACTGTTATCTTTGGGGTGGGGTAACCTCTTTACTGTTCTGATATACTTGGGATTTTTATGAAACATTTTTATGGCCCTGACTAAGATTATCACCATGGTTTTGTTTTTGTTTTATATAATGTGATTTGTACATAGTGATGGATAACAAAGGAAATAAGCATACGTGCAATTTTACAACTGCGGAGAACCATGAAATATCCCAAAGCAAAAAGAGGGTCATGAGAATATTTTTGTTGGAGAAACTACTGACCACTCCTCGAAGTAAATCTGAGTGGACATTTTAAATCATTTTGTGTTTCTATTACATATTTTGCCTGTTCTCTTGGAGGGTGCCAATGAATCTGGATTTGTTATGAAACGGTCATGGGTGATAACACAAAAGTGAATTGAATAAATGAAAATAAAGTGTCTTCTGTATTGAAGCTGGAAGGTCAGAAGTGTAAATGTGTAAACGAAGCCTGACAGAAATATTCAATGAGACAAAGCCCTAACTTCAAACAAAGGAAGCTTAACCTTGCTCCTTTCTTCTCACCATCAGGGTTATTTTTGCAAGCATAAAGGCCAATTAGCAGCTCACAGCTCTCCTCCAGAGAAAGAGAATACCTCTGTTAATGTGCTTTATGAATCCCAAAGATCTGTGAAAGCCAGCTCAAGGCAGTAAACTCCATTATAAACGGTAACGGCAAGACAGAAACTATTGACCGTTTTAGTACTATTCCGAATAATTTGTGAACAAGTGGCTTAGATGTGATAACGCCATCAGTATTGGATATAACCAAAGTGACATAACCAGTGTTTAATACAATTAAAAAATATGTTTTCATTTGATTTGGTTTAGCTTTACTGGTGTATGCTGTTGAAAGAGTGAAAATGTGAGGACATTACAGACTATTTCCAGCTGGAAACATGTAAAGGAAATGTGTAAAGGAAAGACTCGAGCTCTTTGGCAAACTTCGACATAAAGCAGCAGACATAAACTCTGTGTTACTGAACATGTCATAGAAGACCAAGGTTATTGGACTAGTTAAATTCATTTTATTACCATAAAACCTAAACCAACTGAATTTATTATATACTTCTTGACATGAAGGCTCAAACACAACATTTTGTAGTTTACAATGTAGATTTTGCAGTAGGTATTGGTCAGATATCAATGCAGCTTTAGCAGTTATGCTCACTTTATCCAGGCACAGCCACTAAAAGTAAAATTGCAGTATATACTCTATACAATGTATTTGGAAAGTCTTCCATTTCTTTGAACATTTTCTTATGCTGCAGCCTTGTGCTAAAGTAAAAAATATTCAAGTTTTTTCTCATCAGTCTGCTCTCAATACCCCATAATGACAAAGTGAAAACAGAATGTTAGAAAGTTACAGCCTCCAGGCTTCTTGGGTATGTTGCCACGAGGTTTGCACACCTGGATTTGGGGATTTTCTGCCCTTCTTCTCTGCAGATCCTCTGTCAGGTTAGATGGGGACAGTTGGTGGTCAGCCATTTTCATGTTCGATTAGGTTCAAGTCAGTGCTCTGGCTGGGCCATTCAAAGACATTCACAGAGTTGTGCCTAAGCCACTCCTGTGTTGTCTTGGCTGTGTGCTTAGGGTCATTGTCTTGTTGGAAGGCGAACCTTTGGCCCAGTCTGAGGTCCCGAGTGCTTTGGATCAGGTTTTCATTAAGAATATCTCTGAATATCTTTGCTCCGTTCGGCTTTCCCTCTACCCTGACAAGTCTCCCTGGCCCAGCTGATAAACACCCCCACAGAATGATGCTGCCACCACCATGTTTCACTGTAGGGATGGTATTGGGGAGATGGTGAGCAGTGTCTGGTTTCGTCCAGACATAACGCTTAGAATTGAGGCCAAAAAGTTCAATCTTGGTTTCATCAGACCATCTTGTTTCTCATAGTCTGAGAGTCCTTTAGGTGCATTTTTGTAAACTCCAGGTGGGCTTTCATGTGTCTTTTGGCCAATCTGCCATAATTGGTGGAGTGCTGCAGTCGTGGTTGACCTTCTGGAAGTTTCTCCCATCTACACACAGGATCTTTGGAGCTCAGCCACAGTGACCATTGAGTTCTTGGTCACCTCTCTTACCAAGGCCCTTTTCCTCAGATTACTTAGTTTGGTGGGTCGGCCAGCTCTAGGAAGTGTCCTGGTTGTTCCAAACTTATTCCAAACTTCCAAACAGCAGCAGATTTGTTTCTGTAGCCTTCTCCAGATCTGTGCCTCCACACAGTCCTGTCTCTGAGCTATACAGTCAGTCCTCCTCATGGCTTGGGTTTTTCTGTGATGCATTGTCAGATGTGAGACCTTATAGAGCCAGGGGTGTGTCTTTCCAAATCATGTTCAATCAATTGAATTTACCACAGATGGACTCCAAACAAAGTGTAGAATCATCTCAAATATGATCAAGAGAAATGGGAGGCCCCCAAAGCTAAATTTGAAGGGTCATAGCCAAGGCTCTGAATACTTATGTCCATCTGAAATTTTAGTTTTTCCTTTTAAACAAATAAACTTGCAAAAAATGTTAAATTCTGTTTTCACGTTCCCATTATGGGGTATTGATTACAGATTGATGGGGGAACACTTGATTTTTTTTTTTTATTTTAGCCCAAGTCCGGATCATAAAAAAATGTGAACAAATGTGAGAGGGTCTGAAGACTTTCCGAATGCATTGTATACAGAAACGTTTGTGGACACCTGACCACCACACATGTGGTTCTTTCCCAAACCATTGCCACAATTGTATACGATGTGTGTGTGTGTTTTAGCATTATGATCTCCCTTCACTACAAATAAGAGGTTCAAACATGTTCCAGCATGACAATGCCTCCGTGTACAAAGCAGGCTCTAGGAAGACATGTTTTGCCTGGATGTCTCACTAATTATCTTGTGGCTGAACTCCCCACAGCCACGCTCTAAAAACCTAGCGGAAGTCCTCCACAGAAGATTGGAGGATGTTATGACAGTAAAGAGGGGAATAAATCTGGAATGGGATGTTCAACGAGCACATATGAGTGTGATGGTCAGGTGTCAATAAACATTTGACTTTTTTACAGTGTATTCTTATATCATAATTAAAATATAAAACATCAGTTTCTATTTCAGGGTTCTGTTAGGTAAGCAGTTGTGTGAGTCACTGCTTCTGGGTCATGTCCAATCTTAAGCTAGCAGGAACAAGCCCAGAGAAAAAAAGCAGGCGTGACATGAGGACATTCAGTCTGAGCACTCAGCTCATTTTTTTAAAACAAAACTATATTTTCCATCCTGTTGTCCTTCTGCAAATCCACTCTCTAAATACAGCAGTTGTTCATAATAGACAAGTCATTAATTAATTGTGACATTTAGTAATAGTCCATTCCTCTACTTACACTCAACTTGAGCTAAATATTCACTAAATTCACTACATGCCTGATTCATGATGAATCCAGGAATTAGATGTTCTAAATTAATCTAGGGTAATCCGGTTTAATGTAAGACATGCAAAAGGCCTGACCACGTTCTCAAGCCTCATTTATATCCACAGAGTCAAGCGTAGGTTTTGGTGTTATGGAATTAGATCTCTTTCTAGCGGCATTCGATATCACACTGATTACATATTCGACTCAGAATGGATTAATTATCCTCATCTTATACATGAATATGATTAGCAGTTCATTATTTCAATCATAACACTGAATATGGTAATACAGAGTACATTTGAGGTCTATAGAGAAAACAATCCCCAAAATAAGGGAAAATGTACAGATTTTAACCTTTTGGTTCTGTTTGGGTTTAAATAGACCCCTTTATTTTACCTAAAGTGGAACCATATTAAAAATGCTTTTACCTCCCAAAATCTGTTGAACGTGGAAAATCTACTGAACATAGAAAAAATACTATTTTCCTTTTTAAGTGGTCGAATATCTTGATAATGACACTTTCTTTCTTTTTTTTTTTAAATAAAGCAGATAAATAAATAAATTCACTCATATTATTTGCATTCATACCTGCTTATAGGAGCATCCTCAGGCATAGGAAGTGGTTTTGTGTGTCATGTATTGGTCCCCAAAAACACAGATGTATTCAAGCATGCTCATTCTCTTCTGTTTCAGCTCCCTATTTAAGCTAATGTGGCCCATGAACAGTACAACCATTGCTAGGTAGCGAAAATACACTACAGTTAAACTCTGATACTGAAATATGGGAGAGCAAAAATGTCATTTATAGTTAGAAACGTAATAACTGATGCTGCAGGTGACAATCAACTCTTGATAAAGTTTTGATAAACTCAACAGATGTTTTCTATCTTTATTTCCACTTGACAGTGCCAGGCCACAGTTAAAAGACTCAACCGTCACATTCCATGTTCGCAAAACAATAAATTCTCATCTGCAAACTGTTTCAATATCAAAATAGGCAAGCATGAAATGTTTTCTAGGGAAAAAAAAAAGAAAAACAAATCAGCACTGAAAAACAATCTCTAGATCTCTAGTACAAGTCATCACACATACCATGAATAAATGGGGGAAAACATTTTGTTTTTTAGGCTAATTTGGCTTGTTGTTATAGCTAATGTTAAACTAACCAATGAGAGTGTAATGACTACATGAAACATTTGCTCAAGTCACAAAGTCACATAAAAGTCAGGATTGCAAAATGTTAACAAAATCACTTGTGCCAAAAAGTAGGAAACTTTAAAATAGCTATCAGCGCAATCAGACAATCACACCCACAGGCACAATAAGTTTCAACACCACACATCTTTAGCTAATAAATAAAAATAAATTACCTTACACAGTTTTATAAATACAACTTTATCAAACTCATGATAAAGCTGAACGAGTCTTTTTAACGAGTCTGATTTGGCAGTTCAGTGTTCTGTATTATTTTTGTCCTCGTCAGGACAAACCTTCCTCTCATTTACTGTGGTAATGAGCTACAGATTGCGTCAATGTTGCAGGAAAATCTTTTTTTTTTTCCACAGAACAATCCATCTGCACAGTATTTGTCATCAGCATTTCACTGACTCATGTCATGGTCATGACACTATGAGCTTAACAGGGTTAGGTTTTACATATAAGAACGTCTGCAAACGGTCCCAAAAGGTTCTTGTTAAAGATACAGCGCACCCACACTAAATATGTGGTAAAGGGCTTAATGTTCTCGGAAAAGGTATAGTTCTGCTGGGGGAGAATGTAAGGCATGTATGTGTTCTCTCCCTGCTCCTGGATCCACACTTCATATTTTACCTCTCTTACCTTCAGGTACTTAAGGTTCCAAGGAATCTGCCAGGATACAGAGAGCTTTGCTTCATGGGCAGCCTGCACTGATGTCTGGCACTTGGGTTGTCTGACTCGACCAGGATGTACTACGCTGGCAGGTCTGCTCTTTTTCAGATTGGGCTTAACTTTCAGACCTTCTCTAACGACTTCCAGGAATGATGGAATGTCCACAATGGTGTCTTGATAAATCCGGAAAAGCCACTCCGGGTTGCGACAGCAAAGGTGTCTCGGCACCTCCTTGCCAGCTAGGATACGTTCCTGTTCCTCTTTCTCCAGGTGAGTGATGCCTCCTTGGTCCCAGGGGCGGTCAGGATAGGCCATAGAATTCTCTTCAAAGGTGTTTCTCCATGCTATATACTGCAAGTCCATTCCTGGCAAGGAGGCCAGAGTTTTATATGGTGTATAATGTTCTGGGTTGACCGCGTACGGGAAAAGCTCGATGACAGCAGCCCCTCGTGGTAGGAACATGGACGTGATCAGCTGCGCACCGTGCATGCTGACCAACATGGATGCTGCACTGATAAGCTGGACTATGCTTGCAAATGTTTGCTCCTCCAAGGACACAGTGACTGTCCTCATTTTGTATTCCTGAGCTAAAGCAAGAAGCAACTCTGCCTCATTGAGTATCAGCCTGTTAGAAGCTCGACTAAACACTACTATATAATCATCACCTTCAGGCCTCTCCTCTGTTGTGACATTAAGCCGGTCCATTAGGAATGAGGCAAACTGGCGAATCTCATTACCAGATACCAGAATGTTGGCTTTGGGCCCTTGGGGCTGTACAAAGCCATACTGATACCATGTGGTCATCTTTGACAATCCAACATACGATTTGGTGAAGCACATGAGCTTGCCAAAGTTCCGTAAGTGCTCTTTAAGCAGAGGCTGTTTGCTGCTAAGCAGGCGATAGAGATCAAAATGGCTCCCCTCTCCCCAACCTTCCATGAAGACCAGCCTGGCTTCATCATCCAAGTCTGTGTACTGTTGCATGGTGTAAAATATTGGAAGAAGATCATCATGGAAGATGTGCATCAGGTTATCAGCGTTGAAGCGATTGAGGATGAGAGTGACATCTGGCACAAACACAGGCTTCGGCATGTACTTCAGTGCAGCTGCAGGCAGTTCCAAGAAGTTAAAGTATTGAGTATTATGATCCTCGACAGAGGACAAGTCCAGCAGGGCTGGTTGGAAGCGACGAGGGCCCAAATTGGGAAGCATGACTGAGGCATTACTGTGAAAGAATATGAATTCCTCGGCTTCGGTACAGTAACAAAGATAGTCAAAGCGGCAAATGCGGTCAGTGTGCATCTTGCCGGTGCAGACCATCCTTGTGCCTTGTTGCTGCAGTGCCAACAGGGCTGCATGATAATCTATGCGCACATGTGAAAGCTCCTGGGACTGACGCGTTAACTGCAGCTCCTCTTCCAGCTGGGCCATGTGGTCGCTTAGCCGAACGTACTTCCATAGCAGGGCTGCGACCAGCGACACAAGCAGGCCATTTAGCACTGCTGCCAGGTTCATTCTACAGCCTAATGCATGCATTGCAGCTGAGCTTCAACACCACGCTCATGCTCGACCTGCACCAGAAGGAAAAATGACAAATTAAATACTATTGTTGTAAAAAAAAAAAAAAAAAAAAACAACAACAACAATATATATATATATATAAAATAAATTTATCCAAATAAAACTTACAACAATTTGTAGTAATGTAGCATCTTTAGTTCTCTAGTGTCAAAATTCTACATGACCCTAATCGTTCCTAATAAAACTTATCTTTATACCTTTATACGTAATTGAAACTTTATACCTCTGCCTGGACTACCTTTTCTCTTTCTGGTACACCATATGGCCAGAAGTTTGTGGACACTTGACCATCAAACCAATGTGTGTTTTTTAAACATCCCATTTGTGATTATTCTATTTTGCTGTTATAATAAACTGCACTCTTCTGGCACCCTTTCCACAAGATTGTGGAGTTTAGCTGTGGAGATTTGGGCATTCAGCCACAAGAGCTAGTGAGATCAGGCACTGAAGTTGGATGATAAGGCCTGGCTTTTCTGTTCATCTCAAAACTGTTCAGTGGGATTGAGGTCAGGGTTCTGTGCAGGCAACTCAAATTCTTCCACACCAACCTTGGAAACCATGTCTTCATGGACCTCAGACTGTACAAAGAGACACTGTCATGCTGGAACAGATCTGGGGCCACTTGGATGAAGTGAAGGGAAACTGTGATGCTACAGTGTAAAAAGATTTTCTATACAGTTGAGTGCTTCTGAATTTGTAGCAACAGTTTAGAGTGTGATGGTGTCCACAAACCTTTGTCCATATATTGTACATCTTCTTTCCCAATAGTGAGTTACAGAAAAGAAAGACTAATGGCTTAGCTTCACAGTATCTCATTTTCTGAGCTGCTGACTTTCTCAAATAGCCATCAGACCCATGGAACACACATGCTTTATAGTCCCCACTGGTGTGTCCATCCAAGTCCCTTTATATGAGAGATTATTTGCCTTGTGGGTGATTATTACAATCTTCCAGTTTCTGTCTTCTATAATATGAGAGTTATAAATCTGAATCAATATTTGCTTGAAGCACCTTCTGTTAACTTACCGAGCCAAATTCCTTCTGACAAAATTTCTCAAAGGCTATTTGGATGACATTAATGTTAAATGGGGAGCTATGGTAACTAGATCCCATACATATGCTAATTTTGCGATTCTATTTATGTCCGGATTGGCAGTATGTTTTTTTCTCCACTCTTGAGAAATCTCAGACAAGGTCAAGGGTAGGCTGAGAAATGCAACACTGCTTTGGGTGGATATCCCAGCGATTTAATAGGATTATTATTATTGTTGCTTTATGCTTCAGAACATGTTCGATTTAGAATATGTTTCTGACCATGTTATAGTCAGTGAATATGTATCCATAGAATTTCTATATACTTATTGGCCATATTTGATCATAGATCTGGCTTGCCTATGCACATGCCATATGTGGTGTTCTATAAATACATGTGAAATATGACTCAATATGATTCATGGCTGTCTGGATGTAATTTCAAGGAGAAGATCAATATTTTTAAATATAATTCTTTGACTAATGCTTATATACAGAGTTGTGATTTCAAATTAGGGTTTTCAAAAAACCATGGTCACGGTTAGAGACTTTGAAATATAGCTTCTACCTCAGCTAAACAAAACTCCCTGGTATGGGGAGCACTAAGAGAATTAGGCGTGGGTGGTATCTCGGTATTTAGAAACACCCTCGGTATGATTTTCAATTCCGTCAAAAATACAGACGCTCCAATTTCTCCAATTCCTGTATTGTAGTGCACAGCATGCGCCAACAAAGGTCCGTCTACTGGTAAGAAACATGGCTTACTTTTCAACCAATCACAATAGAGGCTATGCATGTGACATCACCCTTGGCGGAAGTCACTGGTTGATGGTTACACCCACTGAGTGGCAGAAAGACTAACTTTTTTGAGTGGCAGTGTTAGCTTTCAGCTTGAACATGGCGAATACAGCTTTTTTGAATTTCACTGTAGTGACTGTAGTTCTATAATTGGTGAGTCAGAAAGTTTTTCATGTTGATTTTTTGGGCTTTAACTGACAATGGTATCCTAGATGCAGACGCCAGATGATATTTGTTTTGAGGCTGTGAGTGAGACTTGTACAAGTGTTTCTTCAAACATGTGGGCCATTTTCCTTACATCAGCTGAATGCACCTTCACTGGTTTTGATCCTATAGCATGATGCACTTGGAAGAACTAGACAATGTGTGTGACTTGTGTAGTCTGTGTGTTGTGTAGAGTCTGCCTTTTCAGTGAAATTAGCACCAGCCACTACTGGTTAATTGCCTTGGCTTGCATCCATGAAATCTTTTATACTGACCATTAAATCTGTGCAAGAATTCATCAGATCACTGGATGGGAAGTTATTAAATCAATAAATATTTAAAATGAATATATGGATTCCTCTTTCCATAATAGAGTTTCATTTTCTTGATGCAGCAGTGGACTGTGTTAAGTGACAATGATTTTCCAAAGTACTCCTGAGCCCATGTGGTTATGTCCATCACGGCTGCATGATGGTTTCTTAAAGAATACCACCCGAGGGCTCGATGGTCACACACATTCAGCAGCGGCTTCTGCCCTTGGCCTTTAATAGAATTAAGTTTGTCAGTAAAAACACTGAAAATCTTTTCTTTGTCCTTTTGTCTGTTAAACAAATCTTCAATTGAATTCACAAATGACAGATTTCAGATTTTATAGCATTTTTAGAAAGTGTCCCAACTTCTCTGGCTTTGTATATCTTAATTAACACATTTCCAAATGATGTGGCTGTCATTCAGCTGAGACATCACAGCACATGCACCCAGTATGCTATTTAAAATTCCAGCACCACCAGTGAAAAACTCCTTCCTGTATGGCTCTATAGAACACAACTCATTTCTTACCTTTAGATTCTAAGACTCGGAACCTAGATTCAAAAAGACACTACAGTCTAAAACATATTCATAAAAATGCCAAGATTACAATTAAATAGAAACGGAGAGAAAAGCCTACTCTTGGCCAGTTTATAGACTAGGAAGGCTAATTTTACCACATGATGCAAAGGGTAAAACTCGCTCAATGTCGTTTTTATCTGCAGAGTGTCAGATGTTGAGAGTCCGGAAGCATTACGCTCCAATCCGATCATCCAGGACAAGCACGACGGCAGCAGCAGTGTTTCCAGTTGTGTGCTTTAATCCTGATCACTGTGCAAAGGGATGCATGAGCCATTAACTGTTACTGCCACTTTATTGTTATACATAACACTAAAGAACCACTCACACCCCTGAAGGCACTGGTGAACAGAAACTGTGGCCAGATGACTCTGGAAATAACCATTATGTAAAAAAAAAGAGCCATTTCTATAAATTTTATAATGTGAACTGCTGTCTGAAAAACAAAACCACAAAAAAATCTGAAATAAAGAGGACTATGCACACTCTAATGTACTAGTATGCCCTTTATAGTGGAGCTGTCATCCTTAATCGAACATGCTTGCTAATCTATTTAAGTGATATTGAAATAAAAGCCTCTGGAAGAAAATTGCTGCGTGAGCTCAGGACGAAATAAATTGAAATTTTCAAATATTAATAAGCTCTTGATATTTGTTCTGCTTTGCGGTTTACCTTAACACCGGGCAGATTTTCTGTAGCTGAAGAAGCCAGCTATAGGCTCCACTGATCTGTTTCACATTCGCTGCTTCACTCACAGTCAGTCTTTTCCATCTCAGTTGAAATAAATGAGCTGGCAGTGTTGCTGGAATACTCTTCATGCCTTCAGTGTCTCTTATTTATTGTCTGTGCTTAAGCTACTGCACTCATCCCCAAACTACAAAATAGAAATTTCAGTATTAGTTGGCCAAACGTTATACATACAGCCATGAGGAATTGTAAAGATTATACATTTTAGCAGATTCTTTAGTGACAAATTCTTGTACACATAGTGGTTTTTTTTTAATCCAGGGAGTCAGACAAACGCATTAAAGAGACAATGAGGTGAGCAAACTGGCACTAATTTGTTAAAAGCACTAAAAGACTCTTTATGCAGTTAGCGTCAGGAGACTTGGCACTAATGCAGTCATTCAGACGTAATTCATATAGCATAAAGCAAGCATGGGCCATGTCCTTGAGCTGCTCTCCTCCCTTCTCTACATATGAATGGAGAGGTAAAGCAGAGATGACAGAGCTCCCTTGGCTCTGTGGCATACAGCTGTGCTGTTTGCTGTGGGGATGATAAGCACCACAATGATGGGGGGAAGGCAGCCTAGTGCTTCTAATGCATTTTAATCAGGCTCATGGAAAGACACTGCTCCCAGTCTTCCACTGGCCCTCGTCCCTCGTCCCATAAAGAGAACCAAGGGTGGATCTGCTCACTTCTAGCCTAGCACTTTCATTCATTCATTCATTTTCTTGGCCGCTTATTCCTTTTCAGGGTCACGGGAGAGCCGGTGCCTAGCCGGCGGC
>JAOUQY010000046.1:21424852-21435544 GCA_028566355.1 Doras micropoeus | reverse complement strand
ATTCTTTTTATTATTTTATAGATAAACAAACAGAACCATATACAAAGTGCAAGCCACCCAAAGAGAGAAAAAAATAATAATAAATAAATAAATAAAAATAAAAAATAAATAAATATAATAAAAATAAATAAATATAATAATAATAATAATAATAATAATAATAATAATAATAATAAATAAATAAATAAAAAAATAAGTAAATAAATACACGTAACTAACCAAGATATTTTGCAAAGCCAGAGCAGTTTCACTTTGAAAATAAATTAGACCTCACAGAGAGAGTCCTCAGAGGTTACAGATTATATATTTTATGACTATTTCTTTTGTTATGTAATGTATGTTCTCTGGGATTTGCTATAGGCACAAAGTATAATAATGCAGACGACAATGTCCATTGTTAAAAGCACTTTGGAAATAAAGTTGAATTGAATTAAACCAGGTTGACTGTATGCAGCAGTGATGCATGGCACTACTGATACCGATTCTTGTCTCTTTCTCACATTTCAGGTGCTCCTGAAAGCCTCATTCACTAAATAGTGTGATTAAAACCCGGTCAATGTAAGAGATCATTATGAAAGTTAAGAAAACTTATAATAATATAAGACCAAGAGCATAGCACTGCAAACCACTGAAAGATTGTGTACAAAATAAGTTATGGTGAATGGATGTTAAACAGACTGTCACACACTGTGAAAACGTATTTTACGTTTAGAAAAATTACTGCTTGCTTCCATGCGTGATGCCTGTAACGTGCACTCTTCTCTCTTCACTACAGCACCACATGACCTGAATGCTTTCGGCTTTCCAAGCTAAATGAAATGCACAGACACGCCTGACCTATTTGGAGGCAGCAGTCAAAGCAATAATGCTGGAAGAAAAGGGTTCACTTTTTTATTGAAATCAACGAAACCAGGGGTGAAAATTGTTTCCATGATTCTTCAGAAAGATAACCAATTAAATCTCAATGACATCACACCCAGACAGACTGGGTAGCCATTGAATTGTAGTCAACAAATATAAAATTCATGAGGGGTTAAATAACTACAGGTAATTAACATTATTCACTAAATGCACATAATGTGTATAGTGCTGCGCACTGCATGGTTTTTAACAACGAGGAGAAAGAGATGGACAGAATAATCAGAGCACAGAGAAATGCATGCAGCTGAGTCTAAGATGAGGCTTATCTGGGGATCTCTGGTCTATGTTTAGACAGGACGCTATGATGCTCAAATCAGATTTGTGCTTAGACAAGCTACTACTTAATGATGTTTTGCAGAAAGGCAATGTGCAAAAGCTCCGAGTGGCATCATTTTAGAGATCAGATCTGCTGGCACCCATCAAAAGAATAAAGCAAAACAATGAATCCCAAAATGCAAAGAGTGAAATGTTTATGAGTGTATATGCTAAGGCTGTAGAGTTTCACTCTACTGCAAAACAGTGAACACGCCCACTATTAATATTTGATGAAGCCTCCCCAAAGAAAATAACAGCGCTGAGCCTCTTAATGTCTAATAAGGTTAGAGACACTTGTCCATAAACACACTCCTCTATGCAGGACATTTCAAGCCAAGCTTGTTCTTGCGGACTCTCTTTATTAATTCAGACCATGGTGTTTCAGCCAGATTCAAATCCGGGAACTGACATGGGCATCTCGTGTTGAATTACACTGCTTTACATTTGGAGTTTTGGTTCTACAGATGGACAACAACAGGATTTGCATTTGCATCCTTATATTTAGTCAAAAGCAAAAAAGGCTCTCAGAGTCTCAGAGACTAAGAAGAATTTTCTTCTGCACTTTTTCCAACCCAATTATAGATCACTCACTCTCACTAAACTGCTTATCCTACTGGATTCACACGCACACACGTTCACACCTAGGCGCAATTTAGTATCTCCTATTAGTCAGACTGCATGTCTTTGGACTGTGGGGGGAAACCAGAGCTCCCAGATGAAACCTACACAGACATGGGGAGAACATGCAAAGTCCACACAGACAGGACCCTGGCCCCGCCTGCTATGAGGCAACAGTGCTATCCACTGCACCACCGCGTCATCTCCAGTTACAGGTTATACATACACAAATGTACAGTCTGCTGTGCCTTGACCAATTTTGACTTCTGAAGCAGTTCTGGAAAGAGCTTTGAATAAACATCTACATCAGACCTGTGCCAATGTGACACTGCAATAATTAGCACATTTAATCTAATAGAAATGTACAATAATGAATTTTTGCTGCTTTTTCCATGCACTCAGTGTTATACCTAACTTCAATAATCTGGCCTTTCCTTAAGAGGTGCATTTCTCTGCAGCAGATTTTACCCGTGTCTATCCATTACTGTTAACATCATCTCTCAAAGAATCAAAGCTTAAAATGCTTGGCAAATATCAGACTTAAGCTAGAATGTAATACTGAATGTAAGTCTTCTGCTTCACTGTTTCTTATATAAGTTCTGTCTGGAAAGTAATGAGAATGAAGTAGTGCTCCATAGGGCTTACACATGAGGACAGTGGTTCAAGGTCAGATAGAGGCGGATCTCAGATAACCAGCAGGACCTGCAGGTTTCAGTTGCAGACTTTTGTTTTTGTGAATCCCTGCTGAAGCGCCTCGTCACTGGAACAATGCAAGCGAGTTTGAAGCAAACATATGATCGTTTAACAAGAGAGCCCAATTTCCTGAACAGAGTGATCACAGGAGATGAATCAGTTCCAGTAGCATCTTCCATCTTGAGACAAAAAGACAAACAAGACAACTTCACCTCACCTAAAGAAAGGTCGCATGAGCAAATAAAAAATCAAGTCACTGTTCATCGTCTTTTTTGATTCTCAAGGGATCATCCATGAAGAATTTGTACAGAAGTACAGGATTTTAAACACTTTTGAAAGGCCATCACTTCGGCACAGTAAAGAACATCCACAGAGCCGCGACCGAGACTCTGAACGCCCTCACAGCTGATGATTTCAAGCACTGCTACCAACAATGGCAGAGGCGTTGGGAGCGTTCACAAGTACACCTCACCATCACTGAGATTCACTGTGTTCTTCACTATAGGCCAAAAGTTTGGAAGCAACACTAGTTTTGTAAAATAAAAATATGTATATTAACATACAGTAAACAAATCTGACTAAATGTACACGGCAGTGATGCACAGCACTCCTGATCATACTTGTCTGTTTTGCACATTGAGGTGCTCCTGAATGCTGAATTCACTAAATCATTCGATTGAGTGTGACACTATGAAAATATAGTAACATAAATAAAATGTACTAAAGTGCATTATTGTTGGCTTTTTGTGCAAACATATCATACGTATTTCAAAAATGTCCTGAAATGTTCAAAACACATTTCTAGTCATGTCAATAAACTGTTCTTTAATTCTACACTGTGTGCATGGTTTCCTAGTTGCTACTTCCACTTGGTTTTGTTTTTCCATAAAATCCAGTAACAGCATCATAAATAATAAGTGCTTCATATATGCTAAAGCAGGGATAGATGATGGAGGAATTCAACCAGGATGAGTTGTGATGCATCACACACACACACACACACACACACACACACACACAGGGAAGGTAATAGTAGACATCTCCTGACAGAATAAGACAGAAGAGCCAGTGTTTGAAAGTATTCACTGTGCAGTGAGTATCTACTCACTTTCTGGCATGTCATTTTAAACGTGAGTGAAACAAGAGAAAGTGCGAGAATGATAAAAAGAGACGGGGCAAGGCAGCTAGTCTGATCCCATCTTTCAAGACGTCAGACGTGTAAGCGAATCAGGCGAGGGCACTGAGGCTGCAGTCAGACAGCCGTGTTTAAGCTTGTTAATGCACGTGTGTTATCATGCAAGTCTGGGCTGTTTAATTTCAACACCCACACATAAAAACAAACACCCACACATATTCTGGTTCACTTTTTAACTTCCTTACAGACATGGACACTGCTACAGACAATCTGAAATATATAGAATATATAAAACATTGCTAGCATAAACACTGCCGGTGTCATGAACAAGATACATGATACAACATTTCTGGACAAATCCTATGTGATTACTGAATCTTTTTGTATTTTCATTTTCAAAATTCAAAATCGCAATATTTAATTCAGAAAAAAGCATGAAAGTAAAGTAAAGGTGCTCTGAATGCTACATGTTTCTTACATTACATAACAGCGCTCCTCTGAGCGTAGCTAGGCGCACAGTGGTTTTGTGTAAAAGGCCCAGATTTGCCCTGCTGCCATCAAGTCTTTCAATTACTCCTGATCCTCAGCCCTCTCCTGTCGCCGTGGCTACACTGTTGCCTGGTTACTGCTCTCTGAGGCATGCCTTCATGTAATAACCTGCGTATCGAATGGCCCAAAAATAGGCAACCGTTTCGGCTCCGACGAATACAGGATGACACACAGAGACGTCTCCAAAACATTCCCCTGCGAGTCCATGACAATGCAGAAAAAGGCAGCATGAACATGAGCTTCTGCTTTTGGAAACTTTAGACAGTGAGTAATTAAATCCGTTTTCGCCTCTGGTTCGGTTTTAGACCACGTTCATTTTTCAACAAAGACATACACTTAGGTTTGAATGGTAATGTCCATTAGAGAATGACACGCATGATAGATTAGGATAAAAGTGCAAAGAGTATTGTGCATTGTGTAAATAAGTGTAGTGTTGTGGGCCATATTGAGGAGTTGCTGAAAACAGAGCTGAAACGGAGACACAACCACAGCTAGTGAATGCTGATCATCTGCGTTTTATTTCCCCTCTGTTCTCATAATGGACTAAGAGAGACAACAGAGACAGACGGAGCCAGGGAGAGTGGAGGATAACAGAGAGAGAGAGAGAGACATAGAACGTGCCCCTGCTGCTAAATGAGTGTGCGAATCATTGCACACACACACACACAAACACATTAGTTGCTTTGCATCACCCAAACTTTCTGATATGTGCATAATAAGCCCTGTCTTGGCAAGCAGCAGGATTTAATAGTCAGAGAATCTGTACTGATTGTGAGGTAAAAAAAAAATCACATCTATTCCAACTCTGGCATTAGCCCAGGGGTTAGAGATAGGCTCTGAGTTGAGGATTAAGGTGTAGGCAGTGTCAGTGTGTGACACAAGGGCTCAGAGCTGCAGCCCTCGAGCAGGTGGAGGTGAACAGGATGACTGTTAAAGGTTAAAACACGGACTGTCTGAATGTTGTGTACTGCACTAGTTGGAGCTTGGACAAGGGACACTCTGACACACACTTTGAGTCAGAGCACCGGGTGCAGCACCATGGCAGAATGAGGGCAAAGTATCAGACTGAGGTTTTTAAAGGTTACAGCACTCAGGTACACACACACACACACACACACACACACACACACACACTCTCTGTTGACCTGCTCTGAAGGCCCAGTGATAACACACACTAAGAAAATTCAGAGCTAGCTAAAAGCAAACATCAATGAACTAGCCATCCATTATCACCTGTCTAAAATAAAGTTACATATTAATGCAGAAATAAATTCATGAGTTATAATTTACATTAGCTGCAATAAATCAACACCACATCAGTATAAAAGTGGAGTGATAAGGTATTGTGCAATGCTAACCATCAAATAAAAAGCAAACGTGGGGAAATCTCAGTCCCAGAGCATTATTTACATGCTGCTATGCCTGAAATAAAACAATGCAACTGTCAATTCAGCTAGACCATATTACTGAGCAACATCCTGCTGCCTAGTCCTCTAAACAGTGGAAATCACAAAAATGGCACAATGACTTCCTTTCTAAACTCACACACACAAAAAAAAATCAGAACTCATTTCAGAAAATGATAGTGAACCTGTGTGTGTTTGTGTGTGTGTTTCCTGGAGTCAGTTATTTTGAGTGGGTCTCTTGGGGCCTCGAGGCAAAGCTGGGTTGGGTTAATCTGGCACGAACACATGTGGACTAGTTATTTGGTTGGATTTCTGGTGTCAGCACAGGCATACACAGATACTGAACATTATTTAATTCCTGTCACACAGTCAGAGCCTCTACAGCCTGCATTATCTCAGTCTAACAAGATTACTGGAGGGACGTCACAGCCTTCACCCAGAGCCAGCAACCTCAGCAACCTCTCATGTTCAACACAAAACAGCTCACTGGCACCACCTGATGGCACAATTAAACTGCCCTGCTCAGTGATACACTCTGCACATACCAAATCGTTTCATAAGGAGGCCAAGAAACAGGAGAGAACAGAGACGCATTACCTCAACAGCCACTACAGTGAGGATAAGCTGTGTGTCTGCCTCAGGGAAGTAGGCCCGCACTTGAGGAGACAGACCGATCAAGGCACAGTTGGTGACCACGGCAATAATGCTCATCGTCTCGAACGCCAGCTAGAGCAGAGTCAGAAAAGACAAGAAAAAAAGAAAAATAAATAAGCTATTCAGAATTTTAGCACAGTATATAAACTAATTAGCACCCTCCTCAGAATTCAACACTTCCGTCTGTGTTGTGGTGACACGTTCCAGTTCCCAGGATTGGGGGTTTAAATTGTTCCGGTTACAAGGAATAAAAATCCTCAATATGTTTACTTAAATATTTATTTGTCAGATTCTGAAGAGAACATTATAGGCAGGCGACGGCCAATCTATCGTGCTACAAGGTCATGTAAGCTGGAGTATATTCCGGTGGATATAAAAAGTCTGTGCACCCTTATCTATAGTCTAAAGTCTATATTCCACCTACTAGTGCAGGTTTTTGGGAATTAATTGATTATTTTTAATGTTTATTAATGTGTATCATTATTTTGAGAGTATTTATCACTGTCACTGGTGGGAAAAAGAACTGTGTTTAGGTCTCTCTCTATAATTACGAGTCTAACTCATGCCACTTTAGTCTGAGACTGATTCAAGAGACAGAATAAGTGAAAAGGTGGTCTCAAGACCAAGACCAAGACCAGACTCGAGTACTACTACACTACCTTTGTTCCTCCTTTAATGTGATATAGTAATCAAAAATTCTATTTCCAGAGATAAAAAAATAAAAAACATCTTTCTACAATAACATGGTTGCATAAGTATACACATCCCATAATTCATTCTTCATCAAAGTATTTCTTAAAGCTTTTGCTGGTAATACAACACTCAGAGGTTTTTTTTTTGGTAGTAAATCTCTACCAGCTTAGTACTTAGACTTGCCAAATCTTTTTCTTTTTACCTCCTTTTTAAATCCTCCCTAAATAAAGACTTGTCTCAGAGCTCTATTATTTACCCATCTATGATGGACCCACTAAGTAAAATAAAAAAGCGAATAAGACAGTCTGTGGCGAAGAGGATAAACAAAAGGACTCTTCACCCCCTCTCACCTGCCACACTCCGATGTCAGACGCAGGCTCAGAGAATGGCCGCTTGAACACGTGAGACATTTTAAAGGCGTCTGAATAGACCTCTGTGACGTTGTTGAGCACCACCAGCACAGCAGCCAGAGGATACACACAGGAGAACAGACTGACATAGCCAAACAACAAGAACTGCTCCAGATAGTCATCAAACGTGCCCTATGATCAGACATATAATAAGAACAGTTCTTCTTAAAATAGACAGAAAAGAACCCTCAGAAAAATCATATGATTATCTGCAGGCATCAGAAAAATATCCAAATGTTCAGTTTTCCAGGCTTTGGCAAACTCAATATTTGTAGTTGGTAGACTCAGTTAGTTGAATTATTAGACTGATTTATTTAACTGTATCAAGTTTTACACTACCATTTACTGTGAGTGAATATACAGAAATGTAAATGACTAAACATATCCTTTTTGTTTTAATACAGATAATCCTCTACGTCCACGCTGCCCAGTTGGTGTCTGTAGGCTCACCAGGTAAGTATTCATGTCACGCTCCAGCTGGACCTGCTCCACCATAGGGAGCTCCTGATCTCCCATCACTCTCCTCACTCTCTTATGGATCTTCTTATTTCGTCTCCTCTGCAGCCAGTACGGCAGGAAGGCTTCCATCACTTGGTTCAAGATTTGAGAGGTGATGAGAAGCGTGGCAAGACTCTGAAGCCCAAAGAACACAGAGCCACTTTAAACAGCACTGCTCTTTGGAATTAGTTGGCATGCATTACAAGCCAAAGGAAAAAAACTCACATATTAAAAAAAACAAACAAACAAACAAAAAGCTCTGTTTTCCAAGAGAGAGGTATTTAATAAATATCTTTAATTATAAGATAATCTCTCATTATATCTTTTTAAGACAGATCACAAAACATATGAGCAAAACGGTAACAGCAGCATCAACTGGACTTTATCTCTAGATGATAGAGACAACAATTGGGAACCTGACTTTGAAGACAATATTACAAAAAAAATCAGTAACAGAGGCACAAACTCTGGTTTGCATTATGATTACAAAACCAAGGTTTGCATTATTATTACTCACATGTCGCAGCAACGCCATGTCTTGCATTACAAAGGCAATGTAGAACAAAGAAGCAAAACAGTTGATGAAGTTGAACTGTAAAAAAGAAAAAAAAAATACCAACCTTTAATTCATATCGTTATTAATTAGTAAAGCAATGTCTTAAATAATCTAAGCAGCATTAATTATCACTTACAAAGTCAGAATAGGAATAACGTCAGGGGCAAAAAACCTTTAAAAAAATCTTTAAACTCACCACCAACACTTTCAGAACCAGGTGATTCTGAAAGGATGATTCGAGTCTGTGATTTTCTAAACATAGGCCAGGTGAGAGAACAGAAAATATTCACATAAGAGGTGCAGTTTACAGAATCAATAACACCATTCTCTGTGCAATAATCTCAAGCAGGTTTTCTTAAATACTTACAGAGCTAGAACAAGAACCTATTTGGCCAGGTTTGTGCCTATACTTCATATTTGCCCCATGCAGTTAATAAATAAATAACATTTAATCTGCTTGCTTCGGTATAAAGAGTTCAGCCATACATACTTTAGCCGTACACACGCACTCCGTCATTATTTATTCCTGCACGCTTACCCCAGTTTGTGAGAAACTCTGCTGCGTAGCGGTATAACAGGTTCATGAGCTCAATGACCACTGCGTAGATGATACTCGGTATGAAGAGCAGCACGCTTGTTAGGATGGTTGGATTTTCTTCATAAATACTCAGCGCCCAGCTCTCCATGCCAAAGTAGATCATCATCACATAGAGAGAGATGTACAGGCACAGCAGCACAAAGGGGACAGACACGAGATATATCCTCAGCTGCCGTCTGTGAAGGGACCAGAAGCAAACAGTCTCTGCAACATATCCATTGTCAGGCATCCTGCACAAAACTATTATTATTAATACCAACATTTCATAATAATTTATTGCTATAGTCAGGTTTGGGAGTGTAGCGCAGAAGTTGGTCTATTGACCCAAAGGTCGTGAGTTCAAATCCCACCACAGTCAAGCTGTCACTGCTGGGCCCCTGAGCAAGGCCCTTAACCCTCAACTGCTGTTGTGTAAATTAGATAAAATGCAAGTCACACTGGATAAGAGTGTCTGCCAAATGACATAAATGTAAATGTTTTATGTATGGAACAAGTCACAAATAGGTATGTACAGAGGGTAAAATAATGAACTATAGGTCTGCATTTACTTTTAATAACACTTCTCATTGTAGATATCGATAAAAAAGCCACCTCACTTACGCAAGGCCACCCGTGACTACTACTGCTACTACTACTAGTAATAATAATAATAAACATATCATTTCAGTAAGACAGATGAGTCTGTTTGGATCATGACAGGCTAATAATGTTAGATACATTCAACAACTGAGGAGTCCAAACCCATTGTAACATCACGTCAGCGTACATGGCTAAGCACAGACAACTTATATTTATAAAATACTTAAATGATTAACATGTAATTTTGACAGCATTGTAACATGATGTGTATATGTAATAACTGCTGTCTGTAATAAAATGAAATTAAAGGATGATTTTTTGGTTTTAAGTTAAGAGCTTGGGCCAGTTGTAGATCTTGAGTACCACCAGGTGGAGCCTCGCGTATACGTACACATACCACAGTCTGGGATCACAGAGATCCAATTGATATCACAGTTATACTTGATTGAAATAAATTCTGTCATCATGTTTATATACATACTTGGTGTTAGAGTAGGTTGGCTCCTCACGGCCTGTTACAGGATTATGGCCCAGAATGCCATGAAATCCTGGTCTTGGTTCTTCAAAGGCTTTCTTACGACTCAGCGTTCCCCATCCATAAGTCAGCTGTGCACTACATCTCTTCCACACCTCCAGGAAGACAGTAGACCATACCAAGTTGAAGACAGCAAACAGAACATATTTATCGTAGTCTTCCCAGTCAAAGAGGTAGTAGGGGATCCCGATCAGGGCCATTGGCAGCAAGGCAAATGTGAAGTACTCGAGAAATCCAAAGTAGAGCGCCAAACCTTCACCAAAGTAATGTCTAATATCATCTGCATCATCAAGAACACAAAAGAACAAATTAGTTAGATTGTGTGGCACCAGTAGAGGTACAGAAATCTTTATTGTATAAGTTTAAGGGTGCTAGCAAAGCTTATATTATTTCTTTTACAGATACTGTTGTGAAAGGCTAGAATATACAGAGATCAGTCAAAACATTATGACCATCTCCTTTTCTCTACACTCATTGTCCATTTTCTCAGTTCCACTTACCATATAGCTGCACTTTGTAGTTGTACAATTAC
>JAOUQY010000046.1:21310798-21330701 GCA_028566355.1 Doras micropoeus | reverse complement strand
TACACTGCGTCTCTATAGAGCCCTGAAGAAGAAAAATAAAGCGTGGAAAGACAGTGCACAGAACTGCTAGATGTGAGATGAACTGCTTGCTAGTGGAACCGTAGGGTGCTTCTGCCTGTCGCTGGGTATTTTCTCCAGCAGTCTCGGCTAGGGCAGAAAGAAAAGCTCAGTGGGATTTGTAGACACTGTTCATCCTCTACTGCAGCATAGCTAACACTGAAGATAACTTAATTGTTAATTAAGCACCAAATAAAATAACAATATATATAGATCATGGCAGAAATTCTAGCACACTAAATATAAGCTTAGGATATCTGTTACCGTGAGAGATTACCAGGCGTTTGTGCGACCCTTTAACTTGATCTCCTGGTTGTTGTGAGAGCTCTTCATGGCAAGGCTCCGGTTTCTGGCAGGGGGTTGTGTAAAAGCAGTCCTGAAAAGCCTTTGAGCATGCCTTTTATGACCCTGTTTGAGTGACTCCATTTCCCTGTGCTGCTCTTTTTTAACCATTTTCATGTGCACTCCTCTTTGATACAGAATCTGGCAGGCCTTACTTTAAACAAACCAAAATCTGAAGGAACCAAGAACTTAATCCATCTGGTATGAGAGTATTTTCCTCTGATGGAGAGGAATGTGGAATGGTCAGCACATCTTTGCAGATTGATAGAACGTACTTCTGTCTGTCAAGCTGTCATTTCACATTAGTTTGAAAATCTGCCAAATAAATTTACTGGTTTATGTAGCTGCAGATGTCACACTTGTTCTAAACATAATAAATAACAGATTTAGAGTCAGTTTCTGTGAATTTCTAGCCATTTGGATTTTATTAGTTTTATTATTTCCTTTTATTATGTCTCGGAAGCCAGACCTCTAGCTTGCTCAGAGGGTCTGGTGTGTTTCATCAATAAATGTCATCAAGAACTGCATGCTTTCACAGGAAGAGGCAATTTGACCAACATGGGAAATGACTAACCACAGACCTTTTCCCGCAGCACTTCAGCAAACACGAGATTATCTCATTTACTAACCGGTGTTGCAAATTGAAACCCTTTTAAATACTGGATTCTGTGAAGTGTTTTTAGTCCAGTGACCATATCCTGCAAAATAAAACTCATGTTGCAGTGTTCAGGTGCACAGAAGTGTTTTAACCTGAGTATAAATATATCAGAGGCTTCCTGTCCTGTGGGGCCATATGCCTAAGGCTGAGCCTGATTGTACCAAAACAATATATAATGTCATTGCATTGTATACCACTTCTTACAATTTTAGATTTTTTCATATTCTTTATAAATAGTGTGTTTGCTGTTTGAAGGCTGTATAAGTTTTAGGAGTTTAGGAGCATGCTACTGGCTTCACTCTGTGGACTATGGTTTTAATTAGGTAAGTATTAGACATGGTTTTGACATGGTGAATTATGACATTCAACCCTCTTTATTTCCCCCACCTTTACATCTTCAGATGTTATATTCTTTGAGACGTTGTGTCTGTAGCCATTAGGCATAAGTTTGCATTAAGCGTCTGAACATCTAATGGTGTTAAAGCAAGAGATAACACTTAAGTGCCTGAGGAGTTCCACCAGAGCCCTTTATAAAGTCTCGTATTGTCTTGCTTCAGGGATTCAGCCAGTGAATTGTTTATTCATGAATTTGATTAATGCACACTTTGAGGCAAAGAACTTGAGTAAACTAGTCTGAAGTCACTGGAAGCAGAGACTGAGAAAAAGATGGTAGCAGTTTTAGAGAGCATTCCTCCTGTCAGCTCTGTGAGGTGATCTGAAGGAGAAATGTGCTTGTTGGGCCGCTATAGACCCGATATCTTAACTAAAATGTATGTGTAAGCATGAGCAGAATGTCTAACAGGTAAACTCAGGCTTTGCAATCTGGCTGTGGAAAACTACAGTTATCTTCTGCTAAAATGCATTTGGTCATCTTGTCAAAGTCAAAGATTCCCAGTCAGAGGTTTTGGATTGAGTCTGGATTAGTTTCTGAGTTTTTCTCTAGATTTCTGAATGAAGCTCTGGACAGAGGTTTGCAGCTGGAGGAAGACAGCCTGTAGCTGCTGGGTCTGTCGGGCTGTACACATATATGTACACACACGTGCACATGCTGGAACTCTGTGTGCCAGCAAACCAGCTGACTTTGTTCGGCCTCTCATGAACAACCAATGAGGTCATGTAAGTTGGTAGCCACCTCCCTGGGCGTGTATGTGTGTGTGTGCGTGTGTGCACGCTAGAGTGTGTGACAGAGCGTCTGATTCCAATTGAGCAGGTTTCCTCTGAACTGTAGTTTGATCTCGTAATCCTGTAGTTTGGGTTAGTGTTTCATCTAATGCATTTGACTAATATTTTATGTAAAAAAAGTAGCCTCCCAGACAAGGTGTTTGTATCCTCGGGCAATGTGGTTTGCTTTTGCTTTGAGTGCAGGTCTGTGTGTGTGTGAATGGGGTGGAGGAGAGTTTGCAGAATATTAAAGAGCACTCATGGGTTTTGTTGATTTGTGTGGTCTGCCACATAAATTCTGAGGAAAAGCCATCCCTGTTTATTTAAATTACATCTGCATCTGTCAGAATGTATTGAAATAAAAATACTAGATAGGCCCAAATGCTTTGAGTTTTACCTAAAATGTCCACCCTGATCCCTGTAGTAAAGCTGTAGCACACCAAAGTAATGTCAAATAAGAAGAGACAGTTACAATTTTAGTGTTGAGATAAAACTGACAGTACTACTGGCATGCTGAATGAGTAATATTTAGCAGTTCATCAGAGAACGTAAAGTGTAGATGCTATGCTGAACATATCAGAAACCAGGGCCATGCAGAGACCTTTAGAGGGGCAGGTGCTCGGATTTAAAAAGGGGCACATGGATCATGTGGAACGCATTTTATGCCTAAACATAGAATCAGACCCATTATATTGCTGGCTGGCTACTCTGCTATTGTCCTAATGTCCTGATGAAGTGTAATGACTAGGCCTAGATATAATGTGACAACAAACAAGCAGGTGAGAGGTGGAGCGGCTGCTTTGGGACATAAATTAAACTCACCGTCTCTCAATATTGCTGAGTAGCTGTCTCTGTATGAAGGGTGCAAATAGCTCACTTGTGTCACATCAGATATTATAACAGTACAGATTTTAATTTAAACTGGCAGTTATGGAGAACAAGAAATTACTAACCTTCCTGTTCGCCAGTGTCACTGACTGCTGCTTTTTCATGCACACACAAGCCCTTAGGAGGGAGACGCACAACTGGATAACATAAGGCTACTGGCAACTTCACACTTCAGCTTATGGTTAGCGGCCAGACAGGCATTTTTAACTTTTAGTTTGAATATTGTTAATTGTTACAATTCTTCTTGATAAGGTTCATGAGCAGGCACAAAAACACAAACAAAAAACCCAGCCTTGCTAACATGGGCAGCATGGACATTGAGGGGAAAAGGGGCAGCTGAGCACCTAAAGCAAATTGTGGGCAGGTACAAACAATAATAACTGCAAAAGCAGTTGGGATTAGGCAGAATTCCCTCAGACATTGGGTGGGAATGGTATTAAAATACACAGTCCCATGCATGCCTCCCCTAAAAAAGACCAAGGCCTGCAGTGAAACACTTGCATCTTGTTTTGCCCATGTTAAAAACCTGTTCCACATGTCAGTAATGTGTCATTTTGAGTTTGACAGCAGCATCCAATTGTTCCTCCTTCAGGTTGTTTCTCGATGCTTTTTTTCACCTGCAGTGATTATCTATCAAGTTATCAGTTTCTTGTCAAATAGCTTTTACTGCTTTTGATTTATTACCTTTGTGGAATATTTTCTTGTGGAGTCGGTGTTTAGGTACAACATAGATCAACCAAGACCAAGCTTACAGGCCATAATATTAACATAGTAATTGGACTCCATGATGGAAACAATGGACCTAGGTGTCAGGATAGATTCTGACTGCCCCCGTTTTCTGTCAACACACACAACGGCTTTATCAAATATGCATAGATTGATGTGGAGATTAATCTATAGTAATTATATAGTATATACACCATATGCACTCTATACATTCTGTAGGCTGTACCATCATGTATATTTAGTTTGTTGGAATGTCTCCCAGCCTCTCTTTCCATCCTCACTGTATGAGGGGATTTCCTCCCTCAGGATCTTTAGACCAGAGCCAAGCCTACCGTTCCCTCATCCCTGCCTCTGGCCTTTGGCTGCTTACTGTTGCTTAAGTGGCAGTAATACAGCTCTATAAATATAGATTTGCAACGAATAAACTGCTTGCTGACGTTGTGTAGCATTGCAGCACAACCCTCCTGTTCCACTTTTTTTGTCTGGGATGCCAGAATCAGTTTGTGTAACTTCTGTGTAGCTCTTTTAATGCAGACAGGGCTGTTGGTCCTGTCTTGGCTTGTCATGTTAGGTCTGTCAGAAAGGCTCTGCACTACATCAGTAATGCTCTTTTAGTTTTTCCCATGACTCATCCAATTACTATGTCTTCTGCAGGGCAGTTGTTAGAATTTTAGCTCTTGAAATACAATAACACTGGCACCAGTTGTTTATTCATTTACCCAACCTATAGTCAGGACCCAGATACATAATTCCCCACCTCCCAAGTTCATTGCATTGTCCAGCAAACATAATGAACATTAGGTAGTTAGCCAACCCAGATAACTGGACTGGACACAAATCAGACTTCACCTGATCGTTCACACCCATCTGTGCCATAGAATGTGCAGAATGTTTCTGTACATCCTGTAAAACCTGTGCGACACTTACTGACAGAAAATCCAACTCCATTTAACTGTACAATTCAAAGCACAGCAGTATCCCATGGATTTGTAAATACATACAGATGAGTGACAGATTAAAGACAATGGTCCCTGTAGCTGGAAATGCCACTGCAGTCCACAAGACATGAGCGTTCACTGAATGACTTCATGAGGATGGAAATGATGTAAATCATATTCTGTAGCCTTCCCAGTCACCAAGTCTCAATCCAGCTGAACACCAATGGGAGATTTTGGACTGACGTTAGATTGTGCTCCAACACCATCATCAAAACACCAACAGAGAGGATTTTTTTTTTTGGAAGAGTGGTGATCATATCTCCAGTATGCAGTTCACATGGTGGCCTTACACCTTACCAAAACACAGATTAAATGAAGACGTGATGTCAGTACAATTTGTATGTGAAGGTGATTATTTATCTCTTTATAAGATTACTGATTTCATTTAATTGTTCAGGTGGCACCTGAGATTGTGGGTTTTTTTTTTTTTTTACATTTTTTTAATTACATCTGGTAATGTTTGGTTTTCTCAGAGTTTACCTTTTTGAATACTAAAACTAGGGGTGGAGGGAAAGGGCCTTGGTAAAAGTGTCTTTATTAAAACTGCACAGAGGGGACATGTAAACCTGAACATGCAGACCTTCTCCTATATTAACACTTGGGCAGGTCTGAAGGGTAAGAGGAGCCACATCAGTAGAAGTGTGTAAGGATCAAGCACCTGTATCATGTCACACAGCAGAGTACACACACTCTAGAATGAAAATGTTTATCTCTCAATGAAAACATTCTTCACTACCAGCACTCTCTTCATAGTGGAAAGTTTGTAGCTTTTTTTATATAGCATTTATAGCATTTATATTTTTAAATTTTATTACTACAGTGTAAAATGAGATATAAAATGAAATTTATCCAGAAATCTGAAAAATGATTTTACATTACCAGCATCATTTCTATCCATAATGTCTCATCTGAAACGTTAGCACCAGCGCACATGATGCACAATACAACTACACACTCTTTATGTCTATAAAGTTTATGATCATAAAGTCCGATTCCTCTCAGACTCTCAGAAACAATGTTACTAATTACCTCCCGATATTGAAAAAGTCACTTGGGTAATAAAACCAGCTGATATTAAAGGTTCTGGTTGTTGATATCAACGGGGAAATGATGATGTAAAAGACTTCATCTCTGTTTGCAAGTTTCTTGGGAAAATTGCATTTATAAATGTGACTCTACAGAATAATCGAGCATACTGTACAGTCATGGGCACATACAGACTCTGTACAGGCTCCACCTGCACTAAACAAATCAACGGTCCTCTCTCTCCTCTCCCATCTGTTCTGAACACAGTCGATAACAGAGTTTTCTGATGAGCTGCAACAAAATGTTCTGAAACAGACTAGCTTGATTTTTTTGGCATCTGTTAATTTGGCTCTAAGAAAATTTGAACATATTTGGAAGCTGTTGCTACTTAACGCCCTCCTCTTTGTGCCATCTTCTTTAGAGAGAAGAACGAATGATGCGTATAACAGCACATGACTCTGACTGCTAGCAGAACATGTATTTCTTTAAAGAGTACAACCTAGTTCAGTGCACATGCATGTGTTTTCCTTTAAATTGCTTCTAATCCTTTAAATACATTCTAAGGAATATTATATAATCTTGGAGAACAATAGAAATGGGTGGAAGATAGCGCTTAAGTGTGTAGAAATGTGTGAAATGGTTATTAACTTATTGTCGTTGTTATCAATCGTTCTGAAAGCTCTGTTTTAGCAAGTGATTAACTGGTAATTATCAGCTATAGTATTCAATAGATTCTCTAATAAAGATCTGCATGATTAATAGGAAGTGTCCATCAAAGCATACCCTGCCAAATTTCCAGCCACTCACAAGACACAGAATTCGGTGTGCTTAAACATCATCTAAAAAAACAAACTTAAAGGAGTCCCCGATATTCTATTTGTTCAGCTCTCTATTCTATTATTTTTATTTCTTGCACAATGTTTAGATTTAGTTTTGGCTATATGTTGTTATTCAGTATTTAAGTGCAGACTATTCACCAGTAGCATAGCTTGGTGCTTTTGCGGCCTCCATTTATCTTTCACATTGTGTTTTTCTGAGGCTTTGTCATGGTTTCGCCCAGACAGACAATAATTCAGGATTTGTTAGAACTCTGGAGGCCTTCTTGTTTTCTGTGTCCTTCCAGAAGGCTTCTACATGAACTCTGTACCCACTGCCACAGTGAGGCCATCTGGTCCACAGGGAGAGGGCCAACTTTTTTTACGAGCAGGTAACTTGAGTGCAATCACAGCTCTAAGTTTACTGGCAGCTGCTCCAGCTTGCAGACAGTGGAGATGTAATGAGCATTTGATCAGGCCTTTGGTGTAGATATTACAGTTAGATGCAAACTTGTAGAGGGCTTAAGAGAATGTTGTATAGGAAAGTGAATGCAAGCTTTTTTTTTCTTTTTTTTTTCTTTCTGAGGAAGCCTTTCACGCAGGTACAGATTCTGTGATCTTGGTTTCAAACATGCTGGTCCAGGCGGGAAACAAACTAAAGACTTCAGTGGGTTGTATCTAATCTTTTGATAGATGGACATTCTTTAAAGAACAATGAAATAATTCTTAAAAGGCATGGATGAATGGCATGACAATAGGTCTTAAGCAATCCATCACCAGGCCGTCAGAACACAGGAAACTGAGAGCAGGAATGACTTTGTTTGTGCTTGAAAGAAGCTGGACCTCCCCTTTGTGGCACATCAGGCATGCTCTGAGTGCTGATAAGCTCAGTCTGTGTTTGCAAAACAGCACATCCACAAACAGGCCATTATATGTGTATAATTTGTTAAGATGCTTAGATTTTTCTTTTTTTAGGTAGGTAATATAGTAATATAGGTGATATAGTGGTTAGAACTTGTATGTGTTGTTACTAGTTGGTCAGTGGCCTTACAACAGATTAAGGTACTACATATTTTGTGTATAATTTATATCCCAATATTATTATTTGTCTTGAAGTTTTCACTAACATATTTCTGGTTAATTATGCCTCACAGTATTTTTTAAATATCTTTTTTTTATTCTTATGAAAACCTTTGAAAGCAGCTTTTCTGTGTAATTTGGTTTTAAGCACATTTACAAGATTATAAGAATTTTAAGATTTGTATATAGTTCCAAAAACAGTCCTGTCTTTTTGTAGACTTTATTTAAATATAGGTGCGTGAATCTTGAATAGCTCTACAGCATTATTAAAATGTATCTATATTAAAAACCTCTCCATTTCCCATCTCTATTTACCTTTTACATCTCCATCTCTTTTGAGTATTGCTATAGAAAATTCTATATTTTGGCACAAACCGAAGTTTAGGACAATATCCGAGAGTGATGTCCAGGTAAACACAGACAGTGTTTCTGTATGTTTTTGATTATTTTTATATTAATTTAAATATAATTTAAATATAAATGCTGTAATAATTCGCTCTGTGCCATTATTTTGCTGCCACTGCTCTGGGAACATTACTTGTTAAGAAATATTGGGTGTAATATAAAATAGTGGGATTTTTTTCCTTGTATGGGTTTGCTATTGGAATGAACACTTGCTGCAGATCTGTCCACATTGTGGCCCATACACCATGTGTGGTCTGTAATATGAGTGTTGAGGGCATGCAGATCTCATGTTCATAGTGTTTCTTGTACGTCTGTGATTTTGTTGCTTTTTGCTTCCAGCTTTAATGTTCCTTTAGCTGTTTGGTGATAAGTGCTTTAAAACAGGCAAATCAACTTCCTACTATTGTAACCCCGTCACAGAAATGTGTTGCGTTTCAGTGTGAATGTTGTTCTGAATGCAGGCTAATTAGAAGCTATATATTGTGATAGTTGTAGTGATGGTTTAACTTTGTTATCACAGGTGCTGCGTTTTTTCTGTGAGAGCTGCTCTGTGCCCATCTGTAGAGAGTGCAGTGTGGGGAGACACGTGGGCCACAGTGTGTCCTACCTGCAGGACGTGCTGCATGACTCCAGAGCGCTCACCATCCAGCTGCTCGCAGATGCACAGCAGGGACGACAGGCCGTGCAGGTTAGTAAGCGTGTTTCCTTATGTATTCCCTGTTTGTTTTTTTCATAATGCTGTGTCATTATTATATTATCATCATCTTTCTATTTTTATATGGAGTGGAGAATTCTGTTTTACTCTCTTTTGACTCTAATTGGAAAAGACCAGAATCTACATCACTTGTAGCAGAGCACATATTTATGTTTTCCAGTTAATACTAGCATTGTCCATGGGTCTTTTATCTATAGACTTAAAGTGAGCCTGTTTAGAGATAAATGATTGACTGGTTAATGAGAGTGACTGGTTAATGTCACACAGAGATTTCCTTATTTAACTGCTATTCTGTATCATTTTGTTTGGTCTCTGGCCATAATAGTGATTAAACTGTAATAAGAGCTCCAAAAGTTCAGTAACATTTGACTGAAAGTGTATGTTTAAATACAGCTGAAAAAACTTGGCCTTATTCACACAGGTAGCTGAATTGGTATAGATTGGACAGAGGATTGTTTATGCTACACAGATGTGCCGCTATAGATTTGACATCCAACACTTCTGATTATTATTAATTTATTCATCAATTCGCTTTATCCTGGTCAGGGTGGTGGTGGATCTAGAGTCTTTCCTGGTAACACTGTGTGTGCTTTAAGAATACACCTGGATGGGATCCAGTTCATTACAGGGTACCATACACACATTCACACCAAAGGGCACCTTCAAGTAATGAAGGATGAAAAAAGTATTTTAAAAGAAAGCAGTGTAACAGATTTGCCCCTGCCTGCCCATATTCACAGCCTTGATGGCCTGAACAGGATAGATCTTTAGTCCAGCATAGTGAAAATGCTTTTGCTACAAAATAACACAGCAGGGAGTTGAGGGGTTGGGGTTGGGCCGTGTCCCCAAAGAGAACTGTTCATGTGGTGTGTTTTGATACTGAGCAGAGCTGATCGGCAAAAAGACCCAGCAGGGACATTCTAAGGGTTTGCTCAGATTTGTCAGCTTTGGATTGAGTAAAACAAACCCTGGTGCAATTGCTCTGTTGGTGCGGTAAGTGTGAACACTTCTTTTCAAACTCTGGCGCACACCAAATAAGCGGACAGAGAGGTTGCCGGAAAGGAAAACAAATTCTTGTGCAGTTTGTTTGAAATATGAACACAGGACAAACCAAAGGCTTCTAAACGAACCAAACACAGGACGTGATGTTACAAGATGCAACGCTAACAAGCCATGAGAGAAAAGAGTGCGTTGGAAACAAACCTTTATCCATTTACCACCACAATTAAATAAAAATTCCACCTACCAAATACACAAGCCTGATAGGTATGTGGTGCAAAAAAAAAACAAAAAACGTTATATATATATATAAATTTATTTATTTATTTTTTTAACTCATTGTGGTTTGATTGTAAATTTGTGAGTGTGAACACTAACCAAACCAGAACTAAAATGAACAGAGTGGTTCAGTTTGAGAGGTGATGCCCCTCTGCAACTTGTTTCTGGGTCACTGAGCTGCTTTACACAGCACAGTTGTTTTTTGGGTAATTTAATATAGCATTTTGCAGCAAAACAGTTAATAAAAAACACTGCTTTGCCGATTTTTTTTCAAGTGCTAATGCACAGATGATTGACTGCTTTAAATCTTTTTGGCACCTAAATTGAATGGTGAGCTGGTAAAATGTCATACCACTGCTCATAATGATGCCCTATAAGTCTGACTTCTTCGCTGTTAAACCTTCTGAACTTCAGCCCTGCAGTCTCAGAGTAGAAAGGGCAGCTTGCAGCTGTATGTGGTCAATTGGGCTGTTAGATTTGTTCCTAATCCTATTACTACATGGTGTTAAATAAGAAGCCTCTAAGCGTTTATGGACTTGAAAGCTCCTGAAGTGTTTTACACCAGATTGAAAGTGCTTTGACCATGAAGAGCCTGGGCCACCACAAAACTCTGGCCATTGTGACTAAATCAGCACTGTTTAATCCCGTTTACTGGTGTATGAAGTTCAGATTGCAGATGCATTTCTCACCTGCTTTAAAGTAGCAGTAAGGGGTCTCTCAAATGGCTTATTAGCAACATGGAAAATGTGTGGGTGTAAATTTTGTTTTCTAATGCTCTAGTATTAAAGAGGACTGGTTAAGTCTCTTGCAATGATGTGGTGTTGTGTGGCGACTTTATTCATTTGCTTGTTTGTTTGTTTATTTATTAGCTTGTGTACTGAATTACTTAGATTAGACTTAGAGCTGTACAAATGTGGGAACTCTGGGATGCTGCTATCCGCTATTGTTCATGTACAGGTGTACTTTTATGATGTGCAGAAACTGGGGGCACTTATTCCTTAGAGCTTTTCAAGTTATTTATTTATTACAAAACACTTGACAGGAATAAAAGCCTCAAGCAGTGTGTGTAAAATGTGGAAATAACTGGAAGTGCATATTTATCTCTGAATAATTTAGTTGGAGGTGTGATTGAGGTCACAGTTGGCAGGCAGAGAGCGAGTTGTTCAGATCCCCTGTCCCAGAGCATTGTACTGTTTGGACAGAGGTTAAGGGTCATGATGCTGCAATTTGACCTCTATTTTCTCCTCTGTGTAACATCACAAAGGGAGCCCTGTCGCTTTCTTACATTTATTCATGGTTACTGGGAGTGCATGCGTGTGTGCGTGCTCGATTGTGGAAGGTCTTACGGTCTTAATATTGTGAACGTCTTGACCAAGATGAAGCAGATACTGAAGTTGAATGAATGAATATATTTTAGGGGTGAATATTCATCTTTTACTAAGGATGAAGTAAATATTGACCATCATGAAACAGTCTTTGTTTTGCCAGGTTGCATTTTTCAGTTGTAAGTACTATCTCTGTATTATATAATTTTAAACACAATCTACTCTATTGGTATTATTTACAGTTAACTGTTTTATGTAGATTTCATTGAAGTGAGTGGAGTATGGTTATATGTTACATGTGCTATAGGCCTTTTTTGATGATTACTCAGCTGACTGAATGTTTTTCACAGCTAAGCATTGAGAAGGTGCAAGCCATCGCTGAGCAGGTGGAACTGAAGGCCAAGGTGGTGCAGTCAGAGGTGAAGACCACCACGCTGCGTCACAAGAAAGCCTTGGAGGAGCGCGAGTGTGAGCTGCTGTGGAAGGTAAACAGGCACTTGGTTTTATCGCTCTGTGGAGAACCCAGATCACATAACCATTATTATTAACAACAATGACTTTATTCACTTAACTGAAATTCTGCCTGCCTGGCCAAGTTACACTGGGGCCTGCGTTGAAACCTTCCTTTATACAAAGCAATTCTTAGATATTACAGATCACACCACCACTTTGTATACCACAACATGTTCTTTGGGTTTTGATAGCCATGACCACCATTTAACACCATGGTATCAGTCATCATTCATCCAAACCACTATATAACATTCATACAACATTCAGCAATTTTTTTTTGGCTTCATGAGCAGTGGCGTGTCATTAGTCTTTATAATTAATCCCGAAATACCAGTAAAGCCTGCGGGCATAGTTCACTGGGTCTTATAGTGCTATTGAACTATTCTTGGAATTTCTTTATATATGAATATGCACTCACTGTCCACTTTATTGGGAACACCTGCACATTCATGCAGTTCTTTAATCAGCAATCATGTGTGTCATGCTAAAAAACATGCAGATACAGGTCAGGAGCTTCAGTTACATTCACATTAAACATCTGAATAAAGAAAAAAATGTCATCTTTGTGACTGACCATGACATGGTTGTTGGTACCAGAAGGGATGGTTTGAATATTTCAGAAACTGCTGATCTCCTGCAAATTTCACACACAAAAGAGTATGGTGTGAAACACAGAATGGTGTGGAAACGAAAACCATTGAGTGAGCAACAGTTCTGTGGGTGGAAATACCTTGTTGATAAGAGAGGTCAGAGGAAAATGCCTAGACATTCTGAGTAAACTCTAGAGACTGTTGTGTATGAAATTCCTAGAAGAATTTTCAGAACACTTTATGAAATACTCAAACCAAACCATCTGGCATGAAGACAACCATGCCACGAAGGTCACAGAGATCACATTTTGGATCACATTCTGATGTTTGGTGAGAGTATTAACTCAATCTGTTGACCTGTATCTGAATGATTTTATGCACTGTGCTGCTGCCACATGATTGGCTGATTAGATAATGGAATAAATGAGTCACTGTAAAAAAAAAAAAAACTCTGAAATTAAACTTGTTACCTCACAGAACCATTTGATACAGTTTTTTCCCCTTCACTGTTCCAACTGATGCCATTTCCTTCATGTCCCTCTGCAGTTGGAAAAGATCCGCCAGGTGAAGGCCAAGTCCCTGTACCTTCAGGTAGAGAAGCTTCACCAGAACCTCACCAAGCTGGACAGCACCATTGCCACAGTAACAAAGGTGTTGGAGGAAGGTCGCAACATAGACATCCTACTAGCGCGTGAGCACATGCTGAATCAGCTGCAGGAGCTCAAGGCACTGCGCTGCATTCTGCAGCCACAGGAGGATGACCGCATCATGTTCACACCTCCAGATCAGGCGCTTCTGATCGCCATCCAGTCCATGGGCCTGATAAGCAGTGGAGCCTTCGCATCAGCCACTAAAGCCCATGGGGAAGGTCTCAAGAGAGCTCTGCAAGGAAAAGTAGCTTCCTTTACAGTTGTGGCATATGACCATGATGGAGAGCCACGGTTGTCTGGTGGAGATGGTGTATCGGTGGTCTTGATGAGTCCAGAGGGAAACCTCGCTAGTGGCGATGTGACTGACCACCAAGATGGCACCTACAGAGTTAGCTACCTGCCCAAGAGTGAAGGCGAGCATCTTCTTTCTGTGCTTATCTGCAACCAGCACATTGAGGGAAGTCCCTTCAAAGTCATGGTCAAATCTGGCCGCAGCTACGGAGGTATTGGTCTACCCATTGCATCCTTTGGTGGAGAGGGTGATGGTGATGGACAGCTGTGTCGACCTTGGGGGATCTGCGTTGATAAGGAAGGCTATGTGATTGTGGCTGACCGAAGCAACAATCGCATACAGATCTTCAAGCCATGTGGCACCTTTCACCACAAATTTGGCAGTTTGGGCTCACGTCCTGGCCAGTTTGACCGACCTGCCGGGGTTGCCTGTGACAGCCAGAGAAGAATCATTGTGGCTGACAAGGACAATCACCGCATCCAAATCTTCACCTTTGATGGCCAGTTTCTCCTGAAGTTTGGTGAAAAGGGAACCAAAAATGGGCAGTTCAATTACCCATGGGATGTAGCTGTCAATGCAGAGGGTAAGATTCTGGTCTCAGACACGCGCAACCACCGAATACAGCTGTTCGGCCCTGACGGCGTGTTCATCAACAAGTATGGTTTCGAAGGTGCCCTCTGGAAGCATTTCGACTCGCCTCGAGGAGTTGCCTTCAACCAGGAAGGTCACCTAGTGGTGACTGACTTCAACAATCATCGCCTGCTTGTCATCCGGCCTGACTGCCAGTCTGCTCGCTTTCTTGGCTCAGAGGGAACGGGTAATGGGCAGTTCTTGCGTCCGCAAGGCGTAGCCGTGGACCAGGAGGATCGCATTATCGTGGCTGACTCCCGTAACCATCGTATTCAGGTGTTTGAACCCAATGGAAACTTCTTATGCAAGTTTGGGTCTCAGGGTAGTGGCTTCGGGCAGATGGATCGCCCATCAGGTATAGCCGTTACCCCTGACGGAATGATTGTAGCCGTTGACTTTGGAAACAATCGAATCCTCATCTTTTGAGCTAGTGTTCAAGGTTACAAATAAAATGGTGACTGAAGAGGAAAAAAGAAGGTTTAGGTACACAATTATCAGGAGCAAACATGGCTGAATGTTGAAAATGTGGCAGTAATGTGTAGGTTCTTTTGTATTCGTCTATATCTATTTATCCTGATTGTAGTATGATTTGCGCTGCTGGCGGAAGTGTTCATCTCGTGCACACGCTATATCAAAGAGAAGGAGTAGAGCAAAAAGACTGGTTGCTGATAGTGTTGCTATTTTGCTCTTGATCTGAGTTTTGAAATCTTTATTTGTTTGATTTTTTTCTCAGGGAATTTCCAGCATTCTTGAAACATTTTTCTCTCTCTGCATTATACCTACCTCATCTAGCTTGTGTATGAATGTATTCTCTTGTGTGTGCAGCGTCTGTGAAGTTTTATAAAGACGTCTACCTCAATGCTTTTTTTTTTTTTAGTTGTCAGAGAACATAACATAAGAAATGAAGCAATGTATGGTGATATTTGCACAGTTCGCACAAATTTCTCCTGATTGTTACTGTGCACATAACACGGGTAGGACCCCTGAATGTTGGAGTACAGTGACACAGTAGACCAGGGCTGCTTATCAGCAGAAACATTTGGATAATGTTCGGATAAATCTACTGGGTTTTTTTGTTTGTGTTTTTTTTTAATTGGTTTTCATTTGTTGTACCTCATCTAAACTTCTTACCTCATAACCTTAATGTACCTCTGTGTACAAATGCCTCATTGTACATACCTCACTTTGTGTTGATTTCCTTTAAAGATATGTAAGTCGCCCAAAATGCATGATGGATTATAGGATGGCTAGTAAGGCTTGTTTTCTGAATTACTGGTAGTTAGTATAGATTCAAGCCCAGAGTTTAAGCAATGCACGAATCTACTACATTTTCTGAAAATGTTTTACAATTGTTATAGAAAAAAAACAGCAGAGATGGTTGTATGAAGATTTGAATCTTTTTGGGGACCTGGGATAGAGTGGAATCATCCCATTTTTGGTTATTTCTGTATATCTTATGTATTTTATTATCTTATCATCTAGCACCATTTAAGATGAAGTGATTATCAGAGTGATTGGTTGGCACATTGGTTTGCTGACTAGCTATTGCTGCAAGCTTGGATGTAATCCAAACACTATAGAAAGACATAGTTTACTTTGATGAAAAAAAAAGTCTTTTCTCAATGTCTGGAATCTATTTACTGGCCAAGAAAAAGCTCTAAAAGTAAGAGCTGAATGAGATCTCCTCAAAGACCATTTCCTCAGTCAGTGGAACACAGTTTTAAAATATCAATAATCAGCTGAGTGTGGTCTAAAATAAGAGATTTTTTAAATTATTTGTGGGGGAACCACTTTAATGATCTAATGGTTGCCTGCTTCTCCTGAATGTTGATCAAAAAGAAACTGTTTGAAAGCAACAAAAAAAGACAAGCACTGACATCCTCAAATGTTTTCCCCTTTGTTTTAGCCCAGCTACAGAAACGTGTCATGCGTAATGCAAAATCCATCTGAAATTATAAGCAAAGTTTTGTTGAGAGACTGTGAAGAATGTGCATTCTAATACCTGCCATATCCTGACCACATGCCCTTTCCAGGGCCTAAATCCCAAAGCTTGTTTAGCTCTTTGTCTGGATGGGCATTTTCTGTTTTAAGCTGCTTCTGCAGATGAAGTTTGACAGCTTTTTCCCCCTGATGGTGTGTACGTGTCTCAGGTAAAGACAAGTACATCCACAAGATAAATGTTATGTGGCTTTCGTTTGCTGTTATAGAGGCTTCACTCGTGCATTCCATTTTGCAGCAGAACATTGAAATTCCAAAGTACCAAAAAAAAAAAAAAGGAAAGGCAGCAATTTAGTAGACAAAACACCTAGTCCCTTATGTTGTGGTGTTGTACTGATAGTATTTTGCATCTTTTTGCTCAGTGATATTTGTCTTTATGCAGCCCAGGAGTCTACACCTTGCCAAATAGGAACCATTGGGAATGGTGAAGTGCCAAAACAAAGAGCATGTGGGACACTTGCTCTAAGGCTGATCATAAGATGGGTTTCCTATTGAATCAGTTCCTTGGTGTGATTTCAGCTCTATGGAGCATTTACACTGCAGTACCTTAATATGCATTTCAGCAGAGTCAAAGTCTAGTAGTAACGGTGCTGTTGTATCTCGGGATCATTTTACCCTCTTGCGCATTGGTCCAAATGCAGTGATTGAAATCCCAATCACAGAATGAATTCAGGCTGTTGGGGAGTTACAAAAAAAATTAGTTGAGTGCTAGGCCTGTTGTGGATCATAAACATTGTGAGCATTGGGCAGTAATGCGAGAATTTGCTGCTTCGAAATCTTCACACTAATTTCAGTATTAATGTCTGCTGTTCAATTTGTGTTTGACGTTTTGCTGCAGCTCTTTCCCTAGAGAACCAAAGAAATCTCTATAAGAGAAACATTTGCATGCTTTGAAAGCCCTTGTAGGTCATTTTATTTGAAATGAGGTGATGAAGAAGAAGCAGACACTTATTATTATTATTATTATTATATACCAAAAAAATGTTCCTGTGTTGTGGTGGACATCTTTGACTACAAATTTTCTATTAGTCTTTGATGGATAGCTTTACAGAGTAAGGTACATTTGTGTGTATGTGAGAGAGAGAGAGAGAGAGAGAGACTGGGAGAAAGGTTTAAATTCATATGCCTTAACACTGCTGCATTGTATTTAGATTGGAAACTGCCAAAGATTTTGCTCTATTGCGTGTTTTTTGGTTTATTTGTTTTTTCCTCCTCTAAGCCCTCACTGATAATGTCCTCACAGGTTTGATATTACATTTACACTGAGCTACTCTAAAATTAAATGTGGGTAGCAATGTCCCAGTAGAGTTGAAATAGCAGTTGTGTTGATTTATGCTTGAGAAGAAAACCTTTTCAGTCATAGAGAGGAGCATGGAGGCATAGACCTCCACCAAGCAGCCACGCAGAACTTGACCATCCAGTATCTCATCAGTGTATTTTCAATGTGTGGTGGTTATTATGGAAAATAAAGAAATGTAGTTTGTTATAAGGATAGTTCAACTTCTTAGACAATATGGTGCCAGAACAATGCAGTAAATGGGTGCACATGTGTATAAGTTATTAATCAGACTCGAGCATTGCTCTTCAGAATGTCTAATCACAGCTTGTTTGGACTTCTGGTCAGTGTCTCTACGGGTTTCCCACCAGTTGTGGTGTATTCCAGCTTTTGATCTGTTTCCTAATCTTGGACAAGCAGAAGGAATGTGTAAACAGTTCAGAGGTGCATGGTCTTTTTTATGATTGTATTACCTAAGAAGAAAAAAAAATCCCAAAAACTCAGGTAGCTTTATAGAGATTTGATTCAAAGTCAATATTTGTTTCTTACAATTCGATAGTAAATCCTTTGTTTAGTACTCCATAGGATTTAGTATCTATTTTTTGTGTGTGCATTATTGTATTTATCTACAAAAAAATCTTTGCTGTGTTTAAATTCAACAGGATCCTTTACAGCCAAATTTTACTATCTGTATTAATTTTCAGACCCAGCTTGAGGAAAAAAATAGAGTTCAGTAAAACAGTTTAATTAAATCAGATAGATGGCACTATTGCAAGAATATGGGAATATTTTTGATAAGTGTAAGATTACATTGCTTTCTTTATTGATGAAAGATATGTTCAGTGTTCAGTATATTACCAATGACATTTTTCCTCTTATCAAAAAGTTTTCTTTGTTTTGATAGCAACAGTCAACATTTGTACTGTAGTTTTCATTACACTTACATTACAGTCATTACAGCTTTTAATTCCATGATCACACATTTGGCTGTGAGACAAATGAGAAGGAACATGTGGCAGGATTGCTGCCTAAACTCAGATCTGGGATCAGATTTGTCCTTTTAAAATTGAATTATTAGTGTAGGATCAAAACAGCAAACCCAAATTCCAGGTCTGTTGTCTTTTTAGGTGGATGTAAGATTTAATATCCTCCAAGAGGTCCTCATTTGCACCCAAAGCAGCGTTTACCATCCGTAAAATCTCAGTCACAAAATACTCATGGATTTTGGCCTGCTGCTGTACACAGAGGAGGCTATATGAATTATTTGATAATCTATAGTCTTGTGCTTTTGTCTTTGACTTTAAACATTTTCCTATGCAGATTTTGATTTTGTGTTCAGCTTTTTGTGTTTAAATAAACTTGTTGGGATCCTGACTTTGTGGCTGATCTCATTTCTTGCTGTTTCAGTTGGCACATTTCACGTTTTCATTTAACAAAATGCAACAAACCACCAGTGTAGCAGGAGGAACTGGTGTCCCTGCATACCAAAGGGTCAGAGGTCATGGTAGAGCCCTGCCCAAAAGGTCAACAAAGGCCAGCTTCAAATTGCAGGCTGACCAGAAAGACCAAGCAGATGGCCTCTTAAAATAACTGAATTAAACCACGTAAACACATTTCCCCCTTCAGTAAAATGTCTTCTGATTCATGTTGGTCTAAGACTGTTTCATTCTGAATGTGCTTAATTGTCTGTAATCTTTCTTTCTTTAAATAATCAGATATCTGTGTGAAGAATTATGTTGTGTAAGGAACAGAAAAAAAATCCCCAGAAGCATCTAATCACATTTAGCCTTCCTGGGTTTTTAAACAGCCTTTGGTGATTGACAATCAGGTGAAGATTCTGCAGATTATAACTCCCAAATAGTCCACTGCTGTGTTCGACATGATGGTAACAAAGCAGTCACGAGCTCTAAGCTCTTAAGTCAATTAATCCATGAATTCAGCCGTTTTATTGGTACATCGATTAATAACTTCACTCTACATAAGTCAATGCAAAGAAATTAAGGACCACGTTTGTGAAGAAAAACTTGTTCTATTTAATGGAAACATCTAGAGTTACAGTATGAGCAGAAGCATTGTGTCCTAAGTAGCTGAGCTCCTTTAAAAGGTTGAACAAAGCCCTCACCCTCTCACTTTCTCTGGAAGATCATTGACAGAGCTTGTCAGAGAAGAGATCTGGGTAACAATGCATGGGGGATGGGGGAGGAGAGGAATGAACACAGGGGAGGTGAAGGGATTTAACATGAGAAAAGAGCTGCCTACAGGGAAATGGGAACTTGGCCACCCTAAAGAAAAGGGAGGGACCACACATGAAAGAGAGCTGTGGTTCTCCGTTAGTGGACTAGTCACAGTGTAGGTCACCAACCAGAGCACATTCCACAATGGCATTTTATGATGATGTTTTCTCAAAGTGTATTTTCTATAACAAGAAAGAAAAATCTCTCTCGCTCTCTTTCCCTCTGTGTGAAAGAGAGAGAGAGAGA
>JAOUQY010000046.1:21237001-21249790 GCA_028566355.1 Doras micropoeus | reverse complement strand
ATAGCTCACAGAATGACTGGGTTTCCAGCAGCTACAAATCCTGATGTGTTCTGTGATATGTATTATTGGATGATAAGTTAATTTATAGTTTAACTCATACGGGTTATAAGCTAATATAGAGCAAGGTGTTTCACAGAGTGTTGCTGTCATATCTGTCAGTTTAATCAGTCTGTAGGACTGCATGTATTCTTTTTGTTTAAGAATTGGTGCTCTAGCCTGCATCACTTTGACTCCAGGATGTATTCACTGGGAGACTTTCCTTAACTAGAACAAAAAAGCAAATGAAGTGAAAGACGATTTTACGAAAGACGATCCATCATTTGCCTGTGCAAACAAAAACCTGAGAGATGTCTCTCTTGCTAGGACGTTTGCCAAAAACAGTAGGTAGTTGGCAGTTTATCAGGGAAGGTGAGAGAAAAACACAGATATAGCAGCTGTGAATTCTTCCAGCTCTCTGTTTAAAAGCAACAAAATGAAAAGCACCAATTGGGTGGTCTGACTAAAAGGAATGCTGAGTCTTAAGCACTCTCTAGTGGTGAAAAAAAAGATGTACGGCACTCACCTTGGAGTGACTCTGGTCAGCTCATCAGAGGGGTGGAGTATCCGGCAGGTAGTGAAGGTGTAGGTTGAGTTTGTGTGAGACATACATTTACCAGGAAAATGCACTGGGAACAGCAAGAAAATACATTAGAACACACCTAAAACACACACATACACACACACACACAGAATGATTTAAAACTGTATCAGAAATTGAAACACTAAAATATGCACTACCTCCTATAATAGACTCTACTTATATAGCACAAAAAAAAGGAATCTTTGGTAAAAAGTAAAACTTTTGGTAAAAACTTGAGGTAAAAAGCTTTGGTGAGACAAACAATGATTTTTTTTGTAATTAGCACAGTCCTAGCATAGATTTATTCTGATACAGTTTTAAATAGATAGATAGGACAGAAGGAAATGCAAGAACCAGGATCAGCATTAGACAAGCATGATTTTAAATTTGTCAAATATAGATAAAAAGTGAAACAATAATATTGCTAAAGAGGAATAAGTACAAATCTGCATTCTTGTGAGACAGAAAGTAAATATGCATAATGCGTCTGTGTGTGTGTGTGTGTGTGTGTGTGTGTGTGTGTGTGTAGTGGCCTGACCCATGTCTTTATGTGTGTGTGTTAGTGGGTGTGAATGTGACCTACTGGCCACTGATAAGAGTTTTAGCTCTTTCTCAGTCATGTGAGCAAGTGTGATCAGAGATTATAACAGAACATTGACACTTGAGCATGTGACATATGTTTTACTCCATGACCTTTTCCTGGATGCTAGACATGTAAGGCTCACTTAGCAAAGTCTGGGTGTATGTGTGTATGATTGCATACACTTAAAATGACTTCAATCTGTAGCCCTTCACTATCCTATCGCCTCTTTTCAACAGGCAAGATTCCTGTGTAACCAGCGGTCACAATCATACTCACTAACACTGTCAAAGCCAAGCACATCACCAAAGAGGAGAAAAGGGAATTTACGCAGATATTAACTTAACTGAACGGGTGCGGGAAATGAGAATGATGCCCATGGTAGCAGTGGCACAACTTGTATAATAAACTTTAATAACTACCTACAGTAGCGTCTCTCAAACTCTCACACCACCATTAGGCAATAATATGTACTAAATCAGTACACAAGACTAGATGCATAATTAATCCCAAATTTCTTCCACAGACACCATTCTCATTTCACAGCACAAAGAGAAAATAGAGATGATTCGAATGTGAAAACAAAGAACATATGTAACAAAAAAAAAACTAACTATACTCAAAACCACTGTGACATCACACGGCAGGCAGGGATGAGGTAGTTGTGAGCTCACTGTACGCTGTGTAACAGGAGAGGTATCACAGACAGAAGACACGTGACAAAACAGGCACATGTCCCCAGCATGCTGCTACATTCCACTGGGTTTGGCTGGGGATGGGCAGTGGGTAGGGAATGTGGTCAACCCTCAGGTCAACATTAAGATACTCCCTCACCAGATGGCATCTCCTCCTTCTCCTCCTCCTTCTGTGCGACTCCTGTCACTTCGTGAAACTCTGGCACTGTCCCTCGTCCATCTTCTTGGTGCTGCACCCCCTGCTGATGGAGGGTGGAGCTCGGCGAACAGGTCAACGAGCCAAGGCCTGAGGTACTGAAAGTGGGCCGAGAGATCTGATGCTCTCCTGGCTCATCTTCCTCCATGTCTGTGAACTTATAGACCTCTTCGAGGTCCAGCTGGAGATGGCGGTAGCCCTTGGTCACTACCCCTGGCCGAGCGTCCAGAATGCCACCAAGGTTGGGCTGCGCCAGCTGCTGCCACGCATGCAGAGTTGCTGACCCTGAAAGAAATCACAGAGACACAGCAAAGATCAGATAAGGAGCTATTAAAAATGTAGCACTGCATACTGGCTGTGTGATGTCAATAGATTTCAATAGAGGAATCATAATTAGTGTTGCCACCAACGAACACCACTAGCATGTAGGACTGGAAATTCTGAGCAAATATGTTCTCAGAATGACAAATACCCCTAGACCCTGATTATACAAATCATATGATCATTTGAAATGCGTCACAAGAGTATGATTAAACTATTATGATGTGATGCATGAAAGACTTTTTTTAAATAAGGAATTGGCTCAAGGTAGGCAAACTTTCACAAATGTCTGAGCAATAAAGATTCAATCTAATAAGACTGGTCCTTAAAAAAAACTGTCCAAAGTTATAAACAATAATTATGATTAGGAGGTGAGAAATTGTTAGATTAAAGGGAGGATAATTACCTTCTCTAAAAATAACATTACATAAAACTGAAGGATATTAAACTTTAATATCCTTAATGACTTTCCTCAGGAAATTCTCTAATTATTGTCTTTGAACAGGATTTTGTGTGATGTATGCAGCTTCTGCTGTGTGTGTGTGTGTGTGTGTGTATATGTGTGTGTAATTAGAGATGAAATGAATCCCAGGACATGTGATCTGACAAATCAGTGAAACCCAGGGACATTTTGATGGCTTACTTGTAGAACTGATTTAAAAATGTACTTCCTGAATCAGAAAGAACATCAGTGCACTGCAACTTGAAACAATTTGATTTAAATTGCACGCATATTTAACTACAGCTGAACATAATCATAATATATCCAAAATCTATTGCCACGAATAAAGTGAAAAAAGAAGGTTATTTTGTATTATTCATCTAAGCAATATTAAGTGCCTTAGATTGTCAAACCTGATGCTGTTTTGATCATGCATGCATTGCTCTGAGGCTTAAGGAACAGAAACAGTACAGAAAAATGAGAGAAGAGGAGTAATGTGAGAAAATAAGGGCAGGATTTATTGAAGAAATAAAAAAACAGACTGAAATACAAGGCAAGATGCTTACGGTGGTTGAACTGCAAACTGAAATGTGACGGAAATGCAAAGGATCAAATAATATAGAAGAAAACAGAAGGAAAAGGGAAAAGAAAGAAAATATATATACTAATCCAACCAAAGAGCAATGTCATGCTGAATACTACTATATGAGGATAAGTCAAATGCAGACAGTATTTATTATTTAGCATTATTTACTGCTGATAGGCATCACAAAATTTTCAAATTTGTCTACATAAACTCTATTTCATTTGATCCAAGTAATCCAGTGCTTAACAAGTGTCCAGACTCCTCTAAAAACATTTTCATTTGACTCAAATACACCTAAATAATTATCAGCTGGATTTATAACTGATTTGACATAGAAAGTGGATGAAGACAGGATAAAACTTCCAGCAGGTGGGAGCAGTGAGCTGAATTTGTAATGCACTGATGATGCGTTACTAGATGTTATAAGAAAATATAAAGTTAAAAGACAAACACACCCATCACATATAATCAAATATATTAGACCTTTCAGCACATAATTAAAAATTCATAATGAGTTCATAATTGCTACAAAGTGCAATTTTTCTCTATATTACACATTGCTGCACACATTACAGGCAGAAAGCCATATAATAGTAGTGTGTGCATTCACACACAGAGTGTGGCTAAATCTCGAACCAGCAGCGGGGTTGTGTGTGTCTGAAATAGAACGAGTGCTGTGTGGAGAGGTTGTCTGAGTGCTGGTGTATTAGAGCCCAGAGTGTGTCTAAGAGATGCAGGGCTGCTGGCCTGCCTTCGTTCTGTTCACCTTCTAAAGGCTTGACGATCTGCAGCTTCTCGGGCAGGTAGGAGCGGCTGCTGTACACAGAGTAGACCGAGTGCAGATTGCCCAGAGATAGGATGCTGTCTGTATGTGTGAGTGAACCTCCTCCTTCTCCATCACTGTCTCCACTTGGCTCTCTCTTCTCCTCAGCTAGTGCCAGCAGTTTGCGTTCCCTTTCCTCCTCAAAAAAGCGGTGCTCGCTCAGGTAGTTGTCACGGCGAAGCGAGAGCCGTCGTAGCGCCGACTCCAGGTCGTGAGAACCAGGTGTGCCAGGAGTACCAGGCTTCTTGTTCGAGTCTTCTGAACTGAAGGAACAAATAAGAGAAGAATATAATGTTATTTCACCAAGGGAAAACATTCAAACAAGGAGTAACCATATATATCTAAACTCATGCCATTATATTTACCACTCAGTATGGTCAGTATGGCTTTCCAGAATCATGCTGTTGGTGCGGTTGTCCAGGACACTCCCTTCTCCCCCATAAACACTGGATCTGGGTGTATTCAGACAGCTGGAGTGCCTAGAGTTCATGGATGACGTCTGATTGGAGCCTGGGATGTTCATGGGGGAGGGACAGAGTGAGCGTTGGCGAACCACCTGATTAATGTTGCGCACGGTCTGGAAGACACGCTTGGGGTGTAACCTGGAAAAAAAATGCATTCCCATGTGCACGCACACACAGAAAAACACACATATTTGTGTAAACAGACAAATTTATTAAATCAAAGTTACACCAATAACTACCAAAGAAATTAAACACAAGCTTAATCAGCCTCTATACCAGCTTTAAAGCAAAATGAACAGAAAGGGCATTTTAGGTATTCGTAGAGTTAGTGACACTGATACCTCTGATCTTCCACTTCCGGGTCAGACATCTGAATCTCTTTCCTCATGGTCCCTTCGATTTCAGCAGCTAAGGAGTCCTGTTTCATACATAAAGCATTACACAAAGCAAACAGATACAATGGTCATTTACATCAGCCAGCTGGTGAACCACAAGCAACAGAAGAGTTCTGATACTGTATTCCACATTTTCCTGAGGCTGCACAATCAGCCCATCATACAGTCCTCTCTGCATAATTAGCTAGATTTACATGGGTCCATGGGAATATGCAAACTAGTCACACATGCAAAACCATAGATATAAAAATTATCCATCTAGTTATAGATAGAAGAGAGAAGTCTCACACAAGTCACATATAGTACCTTACACTTCTCATAACAGACCTGCACTTTTTTCATTAGTATACCTGAAATAATCAGAAAGATTTTTTTTTTCCTTCAGAGAACAACTGACTTTTCTTATTGTAAGAAAATGCCATTTTAAATAAATATAACCCCAAAGTCCTACCATCTGAGTCCATAGCAAACTGATACCTTTACACTTCACTTGTAATTCCTAGTCTGGCTACACCAGTATCTGTCCTCTCAACCCTGTCTAGAATGATCTCATAAGCCAACTCTACACCGTTAGAGATTAAAAACAACACAAGCACCTTGTAAGCAAAGATCCAAAAACATAATGTGCATCAGTTGCAATGATGCACATGACAAAAGTTATGTATAGCTGGACTGGTGGAGTTAACAGAGTTAAAGAATTCTTGCTCTTTCGTGCATTTTCAGCCAGTTTATTCTGCAAATTTCTGCTTCTCACCATGGGGAAAAAGCCGAGGGAGTGAAAGCGACGTGGCGTGCTTTGAGGCACCGTCTTGTTCCTGAAGTTCTTCAACTCCTCTTGGGCTTCATGCAGCATCTCCATACACTCTGCGTATTTATCCTCTAGCTCCCGTAGCTGTAGAGTGAAAGCAAGAACAAGAGATCTTTTGAGGCTGCATCCTATCAATATCGAAATCATGCCCTTTCTCCACCTTCTAAAACCTTCTTAGGTTTGAATATGCAGATTATTTTATTTGGCCAAAGTGCTGTCCATTTCAGAATGACATTACCTCAGCAGTGAGTTGTCTCTGGGCATCCTTAGCAGCTCCCAGGTGCTGTGTGAGCTCCTCATTTTCTACTGCATACTGCAAAACACACCCGCACACCAGCACCATCAACTACAGCCTGGTAAGAAGCCCGAACAGAACCCAAAAGCACGAAGGCTGATTGAGGAACAGCCTGTACCCCATCTATAAAGTCTTACAACACTTACACATTTAACTTTTTTCTGGAGGTCCACTATCTGCGAGAGCAGGTGTGTTATCTCTTCCTGCTGCCTGGAGGCATCTTCCGTCTTCTTCGCCAGCTCCTCCGCAATTGACGAGATCTGTAGGTTAGCATCCCCTATGAGAGCAGAAGAAGAAAATTGGCGTCAATGACTTAGATGATGAAGGCATCACTAAAATCTATACAAGATGTTTAATATTTCACATAGAAATTTGCAAACCCCATTTCCATACAAGTTGGGACACTTTCTAAAAATGTAATAAAAACTTTTCTGGATTTTGGCACGTAGATATAGACATCCAGTTCTTTCCCCAAAACAAGCAGAAATGTGGACTCATCTGACCACAGAACACATTTCTACCGTCTTTTGGTCCATCTCAGATGACTTGAGGCCCAGAGAATGTGCCGGTGTTTCTGCGCAAAATTAACATATTGCTTCCTCTTTGCATAACAGTTTCAGGTTGCATTTCTTGACGCAGAGTTGGACCGTGTTAAATGACAATGATTTTCCGTAGTACTCCCGTGGCTATGTCCTGGCAGCATGACGGTTTTTCAAACAATACAGCCTGAGGGCTTGATGGTCACACACATTCAGAAGCAGTTTCCACCCATGGCCTTCTCCCACCAAGATTTCCCCCAACTCCATGAATCTTTTTACATTATGAACTGTAGATGGTGAAGCCACACACTACTGAAAGTCAAGATCCACTGAATAGATCCAGTGATTAAAAACAGGTGGAATAGGTGTGGCTCTTGCTTGACTGGAAGGAAAACCTGCACCCACACTGGCCCTTTGTGGATAAGACTGCACCCCACTGACCTAAAGTCTTTGCAAATCTTGAGCTAAGAAACACTGTCTTTGAACTGACTGACAATTCTCTAGTGGTGAACCATGACCCATGAATTAACAAGTTACAGAGTTCAATTTTATTGCAACTTTTCTGGAAATGGGGTTTGTACATTACTGAAAGATATGCACAAATAGAATCCAGTAAGACAGTAATGTTTTAATTCGCGATAAATCATTTTGCTGCCAGCAGTGTACTTTAACATAAATACTTTAACAAATATATTTAACTAAAGGGATGTGGAAATGTTTTTATAGCCTTGCCTTGGAAGCTTGCCTGCAAAAATCACACTGGGTAAGGAGCAGTTTAACAAATAGAAAAAAAAAACCCAAAACACAGTGGTAACAGCAATCAGTCTGTCTGTAGATGGCTAAAACTTTGCTAGCTTTACTTTGATCAAGTTGAAGTGAAATCGTGATCAATTCAGCTTTTAAACAGATCAATTCACTAAAACCTGTAGTTTTCATTATTACTGTATGCATCATGGAAAAGGCTTTACCATAAGGTTCAAACATTAATTAGTTAAGAAAATAAACTAAAATAAATGCAGCTACAGTTTACTTTTACTTGTATCATGTTCTTTGGAAAAATTCTGAAAATAGATCTGTGAATGTATAACCTCGATTTTGACCCAATTACATCAACAGGATTGAGAGCACCAGCAACACACTGATGTCCTGACTGGCAATAAAATAGACAAGAGAAAATTGGATAAGATAAAACTTTATTAATCTCACAGCTGGAACTTAAAGTCCTGTAGCAGCATGATACAGCACGACAAACAGTAGGGTAGGAAAAATAAAATAGAAATATGACAGTAGCTTTGTCTTAATATGATCAGTACAGAGAAATCAGTATTTAGAGCTCTCTCTCATTCTGAACATTTCCATGTGTAAACGGTAGTGACAGTGTATTCAGGTGTACTCACTGAGCTCTTTCACACAGTCATTAACCAGCTGCTGTTCCTTCTCCTCATACGAGATAGTCTCCGTCTCCAAGTGACATGCCTACTCAAACATGTGAACATTAAGTAGAGAGATCTTGTGTTACTAACAATACAGGCATCACGTTTCTCTTAACCTTCCTTGTTATTTCCCCATTTCAGCTGTCTAGAGAGTACAATAGTGCCATCAGATCTGTAAATAAAACCTATACCCCTGCAAAGAATATACTGGCACAGTTACAGTATAACTTGTTATGGAAAGTTTCATCTTCTTATCATAATGAACTAAAAAGGAATGTGTTGCAGAAATAAAGCCAGGTACTAAGAGTTTTTTTCCTCCAAATAATCGGAGAAAAAATATCTTATTGTCTGTGAATGCGTTTGCATTCAAGAGCATTTGTCTAGCAAAGTGTATTCCACCCACTCCAGGGTGAGATGAACATGAACCACTCAGTGACGTGATGGAAAGCGTAATGCTGTATATGAACAAAGATGCAAGTTTTGGAAGATCTTTTTTTTTACCCTTTAATTTACCTGTAATATGAGCTGTGCATTGCTACATTAGTCACTCACCTCAGATCGCAGCACAATGTTCTCCTCCTCCAGGTCTTTGAGCTTCTTCTGCAGTGAATCAAGAGGGAAGTAATTCGGTACAGACAATGAGGAATCATTCCGTGGGATCCTGAAAAAGAAATAAAACAATTGGTGAGTCTGCAAGATCGATGATCCCATCCCTGCTGCAAGCAATGAACAGGAAACAATACAAGGCATGCTGTTATCAGAAATATCAACGATGTGATGTAGCCCGACACAAAGAGGAGCCTCCTTCCATAAATGTAAAAAAAAAAAAAAGTCTCCATTATTAAAACTTAACCATATAAATTATTCTTTGTACAGTGAAGAGTGCAAATGGTGTAAATTAAATTGCACTGGCAACACTGTTCATTCATTCAGTCATTACTTAAACCACCCGGTAACAGGATAAGTGGCTGAGATAATGATTCCCAGTGCTCACTGTGCAGAAGGCAGGGAAACACCCTGAACAGGTCACCCAATCCATCACGGAGCAGACATACACATTCACACATACACTCATACCTAGGGGCAATCTGGTATCTTCAATTCACCTGACTGCATGTATATGGACTGTGGGAGAAACCGGAGCTCTTGGAGGAAGCCACGGGGAGAATATGTAAGCTCCACATAGACACAGGGGAAAACATGCAAACTCCACACAGAAAGGACCCTGGCTGCCCAGCTTGGGAATTGATCCCAGACCCTACTTGCTATGCAGTGACAGCATTACCCACTATGCCACCAACACTGTTGGAAATATTAAGTGAAACCCAGCTAGTGAAAAGTAGTCAACAGAGATGGTAGTTTTAAGGCTCACGGGGTAGAGGTGACCGACTCTCCCTCGCTCTCCTCAGCAGCACTGGTGTAGAACTGGAGAAGTTCATCCTTCATAGAGAGATCATGACGTAGCTGAGAAACCTGCACACACAGCACAGCGGTCAGGACCCACAGGTCAGTGCAACAGCATAACACAGCAGCGTGAACAACTTGAACACATACCAACATATTGACAGATAGAATACATCTGGTTATAAACCAAGAATGAGTCATTGCATGGCCATGGCACTGGTTTAGATACCATCATCTCACTAATTCATGTTTATTTGTTCCTAACTTTCCTCAATAAATAGGGCGCTATTCTTTTTCAGTAGAACCTCCTTCTACCATCCATCACCAGCCCTAAATCACTGCTACTACCAAACTAAAAGAATTATTGTATACCACTGAACAATCACAGACACGAGTTTCATTTAAAACATTACAGCTGTCCATGGCCTTTACAATAAAATTCTAACAGGCCGCCCGCAGCCGCTTTGAGGTATAGAGGGTTAAACAATGCGTCATTATGCTGACAATGAAAAAGTATATTGTATATGGAAATTTTACTTAGACAATTTTAACATATTCAGCAGTTCAAAACCACAAAATGGATTCATTCTGATTAATGGAAAAAAATATTTCTGTAATAAAACCTTTCATTATTTTATCTCTACAACACTCAGTAGTTCTTCTAAACAAAAATAGTTTACACACACTACTGAAAGTCAAGATCCATTGATTAAATCCGTTGATTAGAAACAGGTGGAATGAGGTGTGGCTCCTGCCTCACTGGAAGGAAAACCTGCACTCACACCGGCCCTTTGTGGATAAGACTGGACACCCCTGGTATAGGAGCTCCATGATTTGTAAGTTTACTAAGATTTATGTATGTTAGACACGTTTCAAAAGACCTCTGACAAGTAAATAGGAAAGGCCTAAGCTTCCACATCAACAGAAACCACTAAGCCAACGGGATAACTGACTCAGACGCAGGAACGTCACTTTATAAGCTTCATACAAGCTGTCAGAAGCCAAATGGTAAATTGAACACTGAGGTATTACATTCCTAATATTCACAAAGGGATACTGTTTGATACACTGAGACTTTAACTGATGATAAATCATTGTTCATGCATTATTCTGCATTTAGGGCATTAAACTCGTCGTTCAAGTATAAATTGGAGTTAGATAATTAATAAAACATATTGGAGTCAGATGTTTAATTCATAAATTAAAACATGCAATTAAGCTTCGACTGCATCTATTTCTACACTTGGTCATAGGAGGGCACTGGGCTGAGACCTTCTGACCTCTTCTGCCCTACATGGCTTTCCTTCAAGCGTTAGAATTTTGTGTCCATGTCCATGTTTGCCTAGTTTTTACCAAGGAGGTGCTAGACCTGCCTCAGTTAGTAAAGAAAAAATGTTATTATAAGGCAAATTTTATTTCTATGCTGCAACTGCAGAAAGCTAAAACTCATCTAAAGATGGAATAATTGGAAGGACAAAAATGCTATCTGGGTCTCACCTCTTCCCGTATGTGCTCCACTTGCTCTTCCAGAAACTCATTTCTTTCACTCAAGGTTTTGTTTTTCTTCAGCAGGGACTGACCTATGCGTGCTGCTAACTCCAAGTCCCGTTCTTTCTGCAGAGAGAAGGGAGCAATCTGTGCTGACTGTATTAAATCAAATGTCTTACTTTTTAATAATAATAATTAATAAACAGAACATTTTAAAAGCTTTGCTAGTTAATTTTCCAGTCATATTTACAGGGTTTGTCAGTACTGTCTTGTTGTTCCATTACACAATCCAATAATATAGCATCATGCTCGACCTCCCCTCATCCCACCCCAGCAAACATCAAACAATTCATTCTGAAGTATGCCCCATTACAGAAAAAAAACTTTTTGATTTCAATTTTATGTTGCCTTTAATATATTATTTGACAGTGGCAAAGGAAAGACTTCTTGAGATTACAGTGTGAAGAAACCTCAAACTCATAAGGGAACTCATCCTCTTCTGGGTGATTCCAGACAGTGATAAAACACTGTATATTTAAACAGTGTAGACTCGAGATATAGTAATCATGGTGCTTAATATTTTTTTCACACATCTGAATAAGGGGAGAACACAGCCGTGACTGTCTTACCTCTTCAAGCAAACGTGTAACCGCATCTATGTCATTGTATGTCTTAGTCATCTGGCCCACTCTTTCAGCACACAGAACTGCACAGAAAACAGAGAGAACTCGATGTAGTCATAATCTAATGCACATCAGTTATTGGAACCGATTAAAGTATTTATAAAAGTTCTTTATATCAGTCCAGTTTGGGAGAGTCTGAGCCTCATACATTTGTTCTTGCCTGACAGGAGTGGAACCTGATGTGATCTCATCCACATTAACGTTCTGTGTTGTGTATTCCGAGATGCTTTTCTGCTCACCACAGTTGTAAACAGGACTTATTTAAGTTACTATAAACTTCCTGTCAGCTCAGATCAGTCTGGTCATTCTCCTATGATCTCGCTCTCATTAACAAGGTGTTTCAGCCTGCAGACCCTCCAGTCACAAAATGTTTTTTGTACCATGCCATGTAAATGTTAGAGACTTTTGTGTGTGAATACCAGGAGTTTAGCAGTTTGATAAGAACTGGTAAGAACATCCATGTCATGATCAAAGTTTGACACACACTTCACAGATCACACTTTTTCTTCATTCTCATGTTTGATATGAACATCAATAGAAGCTCTTGACCTGTATTCACATGATTTCTTTTGGCACTGTACTGCTGCTACATGATTTGAAAACTGTGTAAATGTGCAGTTGTACTGGTGTTCCTAATGGGACACATACCTGGATGGTAAGCATACCTATCTATCCATCCATCTGTCTATCTACAGTATCTATCTATGCACTGGAGGGACAACAGATGCCATTGCACAATCATTCTGACACCAACGAGATGCAGTGAAAACCACACAACACCCGTTGTTCAGGTGTTATTTTTAGGAACACTAAACAGCTAATTACTCATCAGAAACCAAATGTTTGTTCCATGAACAATATGTGATGAAATGAAATCAAAAGGAAACCAGTAAACTTTTCAAAAACTACAGGAAGTAGAGATAAATGATAAAACTAGGCTACTCAGGAACAATCAAGCCTTGTTAATCAAATGTTAAACTGGTTAATCATTATAAACCATGCCTGATAACCATAAAAT